>WWET01001392.1:29871-41764 GCA_011038615.1 Limnodynastes dumerilii | reverse complement strand
GCCAATCCCCTTCCCTCTCAATGGTCGTGGGTCCTGCTATGGATTGTTGACTGTACATACTGCAATAAACTTATAATACTTTTACTTCCTACATTAAGGCTGCCAGTCTTCACTACTGTAGCCCAGATACCAGGGGACCTAAGGCTGAATCCCAGACCCCAGAATTCCTGACAGTCTATGATTCCCTGTATTATTAATACTCTGGGGGAGAGACAGACTCAGCTACAGGAGATAGCCAACACATTTGTCAATCATTTTGCTACGGTATACAGTAGCCAAATACATTACTCCACTCATGAACTGCATGATTATTTGTCAGAGATTACTCTTCCTACTCTCACATTGGATAGTAAGGAATATCTGGATAGTCCCCTAGAAATGGCGGAGATAGTGGACGCTATCTCTTCATTCCCAAATAGGAAGACGCCCGGCGTGGGTGGCCTCCCAATTGAACTATTTAAAAAACATGCAGATTTTTTCGCCCCAAGATTACTTAAAATGTATAATGATTTACTTGACAGTGGGAATCTATTGCAATCAATGTCAGAGGCACTAATTGTAGTTCTCCCTAAACCCGGAAAAGATCCTAACTATGTAGATTCGTACTGTCCTATTTCATTATTAAATACAGATGTCAAGATTCTTGCAACAATCTTAGTGGTAAGACTTAACAAGGTAATAAGCGAGGTTTTCCATCCAGATCAAACTGGGTTTATGCCAGGAAAATCAACAAGCATAAACTTATGGCATCTTTATTCTCATCTGCAGTTGGGTCATTTTTCTCCTGTGCAGCCAGTGATAGTCTCATTAGATTCGGCCAAAGCATTTGATTCCATTGAGTGGAGTTATCTTTGGGTGGTGCTTGGAAAAATGGGCTTTGGTAATAGCTTTATTGCTTGGCTTAAGCTGTTATACTGCACGCCTGTGTCCAGGGTGCTAGTTAATGGATTTACTTTGCACAGGGGCACAAGACAGGGATGCCCGCTGTCTCCAGTGTTATTTGCACTTGCAATTGAGCCATTGGTTATTTACATTAGTCATGAGTCAGATATTAAGGGAATAGACATTGGGGGAATGGAGGAGAAGGTGGCACTCTATGTGGATGATATCCTGTTATTTCTTGCTGACCCAAACAATTCAATAGCTGCGCTGCTGAGAGCAGTGGAGAAATTTGGTAGATATTCAGGTTTACATGTTAATTGGGATAAGTCACACATTCTCCCAATGAGAGGGGATCCTCCGGTGGCCTCTCCTCCCTTCCCACCCTACAATGGGCGAGTAAAATTAAATACCTGGGAATTCACGTTACAAATAACATGGATGATTATATGCCTTTAAACTTGTCCCCACAGCTAGAATATGTACATCACAAAATTGGGGTGTGGCGGAGACTTCCCTTGTCTGTTATGGGTAGGGTGAGATTAGTGAAGATCATTGTGCAGCCAAAGGTGTTATATGTTTTGGCTAACTCCCCTGTATGTATGTACCCAACAAGGTCTTCACTAGATTGCATAGTTGTATAATCTCTCTAATATGGGCAGGTAAGAGGGCCCGCCTTAAATTTGGCACTCTGTGCTAAATTTAAGGAGCTCCGGGGGTATGGTACTGCCCAACATGCAGCTATATTACTGGGCTGCACAACTTGCACTATTGAAGGATTGGATTACAGACTCCTCACACGGAGACCTGCATTGGTCCCTGGTAGAGCAGTCTGGTCAAGATCACACTCCTATGCAATGTCTGCTGGCGGGGAAATACCCAAAACGGATCCCAGATATTGTTAGGCAGGCTAAGTGTATATGGAACAGAGCGACAAACATGCTGGGTGAGAAGGGGCTGGATAATGGAACTCCTTTGTGGAATAATAAAATATTATCAGAATTACAGGCTTTGGAGGGGATAGGAATGTGGAAAAAAGTTGAAGTAGTAACGATAGGACAAATATATCAAAATAACGTAATAAAATCCTTCAAACTGATAAAGGAACAATATAATGTCCCCAATAAAAAAAAATTCCATTATCTGGAGCTGAGGCATGCGCTTTCGGTACAGTTCACGTCTAGTGTTGAGACAGTGGTGGTTCCCTCCCAAATAAAAGGAACATTGCAAATGCTAGGTTATAAAAAACTTATCTCTTATCTGTATACTTATTTGTTGTCAGGCCCACAAGGGTATGTGCTGTTGCTATTGAGAAGGAAATGGGAGAATGATTTGGGAGTACTAGAGGAAGAGGAATGGAGCACTATTTTAGCCAGCTCCTATAAATGTTCTACATTATACAGATTCCAGCAGATATATATGTAAAACATAGATGCTATTTGTACCCTCGGCTACTTTCTCAGTATGATCCAAACAGTACATCTAAATGCCCAAAATGTGGGGAGGATGAGTGCTCATTCTTTCATTTAATATGGGAGTGTCCTAAAGTTCAAAAATTCTGGAAAGAGGTCAGAGAGTGTGTTGTGCGCACAGGAATAAGATGCACCTTAGACTCACGCAAAATTACGCCAGTATCACCCATTGTCAGGATACAATCAAATATCATGTGTACAAATTAAATATCCGTATATATAGAGTTACCTCTGTTTGGCCAGGGTCTGGTGAGTCGTGGAAATGCCTTGAATGTAGTGGGGCAGAACAAGCTAGGGCTCTGGTCAGTTTATAGCCCTGTCGTAAAAGAATCAGTATATTGGGAAGGGGGGGGGGGTCATAAAAGCCAGATCCCTGAAGGAGAGTTTCTCCAGACTCAAACTGTCACTTGTCACAAAGGTGGGGGCTATTTAGAGAGGAGCAGTTTTGCCTTTAAAAGGTGTGTATGGATTCATAACATTGTTTACTTCCTGGGACTTCCAAACGGAAGAGGTGACCCTTATGCCTGGTCTGTCCTGACCCGGAAGGTTCTTGTGTGTAAGTCTTTCTGTGTTTTCCTCTTTTATTTTTATAAGAAACTGTTCTGCATATTGTATGTCCACTTTGTTATTCTTGTTTAACTAAGCATTGTGATTATTATCATATTAAATATAAATTAATAAGTTCCTGTCTCTGTGTTCTTACGGATTCACGTGTCAGAGCAGCTCGGTTATTAAACGCTACTGAATGATAACAGACGAGGTCATTCTGAGTTGATGATAATTCTGATAAAGTATAACTGTGCTAGATTGGTGTAAAGGAGAACCGAAGGCCTCCTGTGAATAGCCTTGGTGGTGTCAGTTCATTGGTAATAAGTCAAATTTGGGGTGGGAGAAGGGGCATTAGTCATTGTAGAACCGACCAGGTGGCTGTTGTGATTAACCCCTTGAGCCCCAGATAAGTCACGAAAGCCTCAGGTGAGGTCAGGGTCATGACAAATTGGTGGCAAGCGTGTGGGATAGATATATATTTCTATATATATTTTGTTTTTGAGAACTTAAGTGAATTAGGTTTGTGTGGTGCCTGCTAGAGGAACTTCAAACTAATGCACCAGAGACTGAACTCAATGCTTATTAGTTTGTGAAGATATACAGTGCAATAGTTTCTTCCCCTCCCATTATCTTGTTTTCTTTCTTTTATTTTGCTACTGTATAATGGAGACGGCGGCTGCATATAAACGTTTGGCAAAGGATGCGTTGATTACGCAGTGTGAGGAAAGAGGAGTCTCCAGTCATGGAAAGAATAAGGACCAATTGATAGAGCTCTGTTGTTAGCAGAGTCCTGCTGAGGACAATGATTTAGCAGTGGACATTGTGCCAAATCCTGGATTGTCACATTCTGAGCACTCTGATAGTTCATCTGTAAATACAGCTATGGACAACTATTTACAAACTGCTTCGAAATATTTGGGGCCAACGGACATTACCATTAAACTGCAGCTCATCCAACAGTTTCAGGAGAGAGAAGCTGCAAAGCGGGTAGAAAGACAAGCTGCCCTGGAGCGGGCAGAAAGACAAGCTGCCCTATAGCAGGAAGAAAGACAAGCTGCCATGGAGAGAGAAGCTGCAGAACGACAAGCGGAGCGAGAAGCAGCTGAGCGAAAGGCAGAAAGAAGGCACCAGTTGGAGCTTGCAAAACTCCAGCACCAACCAGACAACTAGGAGACTGGTGTTTGCAAACCCCGTATGAACCAGTTCCCTATTCTGGATAAAGTTTTCTGCAGGTGTTTGAAAAAACCTGCAGGCAGTATGGACTGCCCCAAAGTCAGTGGGCACAATATTTAACCCCTGGATTGAGAGGTAAAGCACTGGATGCCTTTGCAGACCTAACCGCTGAATTGGACCATGAATAGGAGGCTAGTAAAAAGGCCTTATTGCAGCGCTTTAATATCACCCCAGAAGCTCACGGTCGAAAGTTCAGGGAACAAAAACGCAATGCCTCTGACACTTACACAGGACTGGTGGCTCAGTTATTTACTTCATTTCATCAGTTGATTAAGGGGTTAAAAGTGGACAAATTAAAAGATCTGGTGATTTATGAGCAGTTCCTTACTCTATGCCCGGCTGAGGTGAAGGAATGGGTTCTGGATCGGGACCCTGCATCATCCCAGGAAGCAGCTACCTTGGCGGACAAGTACACCGTCACGTGTGCAGTCCCAGCGAGGAAAAGTATGGTTCCAGAGCGTACCTGGAGAGGAGGGGGCCGGAAGGAGCACCTATGTTTACCCCTGTACAGATACCTTTGGTTTCTTCAAACTATTTTGAGAGGGTGGGGCCAAATCCTGGATATGGGGATCTTCTCTGTTTTATTTGCGACCAGACCGGCCACATCATTGTTGCCTGTCCTGAACGGAAGCAATCAACACAATCTGCAGGAGGGCTGCAGCCTAACCGAGCGGTCCCATCGGTAATGTGTGTTGCTAGAGCCTATGGGATACATGTCTTAGAGACACTGCAGACTCCATGGGGTATGGGACAGCGCAGTCTAATGGCTGTCCTGATAAATCAAAACCGGGGACCTGATAGCGACACATGGGAAGCAGATCCCTTAGTGGAATTATCAGGCGTTGCTACAGACGAGGGGTCCCTAAAGGACATTCCGGATGGAGAGGAATTAGGGCAGGTGCAGCTGGATTCTGGGATATTGAGGCCCTTTCCAGGTAATTCTACATCTCTGGCCCAAGATTCAGTATGGCCAGCCTCTAAGGGTAAATGACAATGCATGGTTATAACAGGTGTCTTCCATGGTGGACTGAGAGCTGAGCCCAATCAGGTAAATTACGAGGGAAAAGAATGCCCTGTTATGCTCCTAAGCATAACGTTGCTCCCCAAAGAAGTGGCCTATGACAGGGTGGAGAATGTGCATTTGGCCATTGTCTGGGCACTGCAGAACTTGCAGCCATACCTGTATAAGCGAGAGTTTATGGTGATCACAGACCACAACTCCAGCCATATACTTTCAGTGTACAGCACAAAAAGGGTTCTGATCACACCAATGCGGATGGTTTATCCAGAAGTGGCTATGCAGGTGACTTGTTCTCCTATCACCATTTTAGGAAGGGATGATGTCAGGATAGAATCAAATATCATGTGTACAAATTAAATATCCGTATATAGGGGTATATTTGCAAAGGGTCGATTTTTGCTGTGAAATTCAATTCACAGCGTATCTCCGCAATTTTCTAGCGATTTGCAGCGTGAATTCACCGAATTCACTAAGCTGCGATTTTTAGTGATTTTTGTCAAACTCACACGAGATGCTGTGAGTTTGCAATTGGGAAATCGCGGGAAGCACCGCAACTTGCGTGAGTTAAAAAAAAAAAAAGGGCAGCATGGTTGAAAGCCTTAGCCAAGCTGTGCTGATAGAACTACAAGGCTCAGAATTGCTTAGCCTTGTATTTGTATCAGTGTCAGCATGGTAATGCTTCTAACCATGCTGCGCTGTGTGCTCCGTGTGAAAAAAAAAAAATAGTGTGTGCACAAAACATACATATAAAAAATACAATGTGTTCTTGTGTAATAAACCTTTTCCCTAACTAATATTAACCCCTAATGTGTCCACTTACCTCCGGTGGTCCGTGTCCTATACTAAGTGTCATGTAATGTATTGTGTGGTGTAATAAATATAATTAAAAAAAATTTCACTCACCGTTTGCTGTCAGAAGCCAGAGTGTAACTGATGTCATCATTTAAATAAAAGGCTGCCCTCTAGTGACAGAAAGGCATTTGCAGAAGAAGAAAGAAGAGGAGGAGGAGCCAGACCCCAATGTGGCAAGATATGAAGAGCCAGAGGAACCGGAGCCGAACAACGGGGAGAAGACTGCAAGCCGACACCAGACTACTATCAAAAGAAGAAGATTCTTTACTTCAAGCAACTCTTCCCAAGACAGATTACAGCAAACGGTGAGTGAAATTTTTTTTATTATATTTATTACACCACACAATACATTACATGCCACTTAGTATAGGACACAGACCACCGGAGGTAAGTGGACACATTAGAAGCATGGTTCGAAGCCCTACCATGCTGACGCTGATAGAACTACAAGGCTAAGCAATGCTGAGCCTTGTAGTTCTATCAGCACAACATGGCTAAGGCTTTCAACCATGCTGTGGTCGGATTTGACACTCAGAAAAACACGTCAACAAGATTAAAATGCGTTTTTCTGGCTCGCAGGGTGAATTGCCGCTAACTCGCCTCTAGGCAAGGGCGAATTGCTAAACGGCGAGTTAATGGTGATTTGACTGCGAGTTAGTCAAAGCGACCTTTATAAATGCAGTGAGTTGTATGTATAACATTGAAAAAATCAGTCGCGATTTTAGTGATGGCGTTTTTCCAGAGGCTAAAGACCAGAGAAGAAAAAGACGAGGATTTGAGGGTGCACTAACACTCAAAAATTGCAATGGAAATTAAATATAAAATATATACATTTTATTCTTTTTTATTTTACAAATTAGAGTTGAGACTTATTTCCAATGCAGATAATATTTATTATGCTAAATATTAAACTAAGGATAATAATAAACACTACGGCAGCGGATGCCAGTGAAATATAAAACTACATATAATAGGTGAAACACAAGACAATGTGTGAAAAATAAAATCAAGTGGGGGCAATGTCTGAGGTAAGTACTAACTGTAATTGGCAGGGTAGCCAATGAGGTTACCATACATGTAAAGTATTATAGGCTGTCTGAGGATAGTATGTATCACAAAGAACTACACTAAGGATAATAATAAACACTACGGCAGCGGATGCCAGTGAAATATAAAACTACATATAATAGGTGAGACACAAGACAATGTGTGAAAAATAAAATCAAGTGGGGGCAATGTCTGAGGTAAGTACTAACTGTAATTGGCAGGGTAGCCAATGAGGTTACCATACATATAGAGTATTATAGGCTGTCTGAGGATAGTATATATCACAAAGAAATACTCGTATAAAAATGAATAGGTGCTGTGAAGACCAAGATGTGCAGCATAAATAATAGAACTGCACGTTGAGTAATTAAATCAAACAATGATAGTTAGGTTACTGATTATATATGCTGAATACTAACGCTGTGAGCAGGTGCTGGTAAAAGATATGTGGCTGGAAATAAACCACTCAAAGGCTGATAGTAGTAGGCACACTGTTAATCACAGTAGTAAATTCCATATAGATTGTATGGAGCAAATAAACCCCTTATTGTAAAATAAGCAGGGAAAGGCTCTATATGAACAAAATAGATAGATATATCTTAAATAATTAGAGAGACAGCGTTATCTCTTAAAAAATTATATATGTGTGTTAAGTGTGCCAAACAGCCAGCGCCATATACAGGGAGAAGATAAAATGTAAATCAAGATTGAATGCTATCTATAACAGCTCCCAGAGCATTAAATACGAGTGTGCCAAATACATAAGCACGATAGGACAGCTTAATTAAACTAGTTAAGATAATAAGTTGTAGACATTAGCTCAGACAGCCCCCATGTGAACGCCAACGCGCGTTTCACTCTGAAAGCGAGCTTTCTCAAGGCATCACTTTTTTCCAGAGGCCTAAACTCACGTAAGTTTACCTTTTGTAAATACGGTGATTTCATTCTCACTGCAAATTCACGTGAGTTTAGGCGATTTCTGCAAAATCGCCCTTTGTACATATACCCCATGGAGTGACCTCTGTTTGGCCAGGGTCTAGTGATTCATGGAAATGCCTTGAATGGAGAGGAGCAGTTTTGCCTTTAAAAAGTGTGTATGGATTCATAACGTTGTTCACTTCATGGGACCTCCAAACGGAAGAGGTGACCCTTATGTCTGGCCTGTCCTGACCCGGAAGGTTCTTGTGTGTAAGTCTTTTGCATATTGTGTGTCCATTTGTTATTCTTGTGTAACTAAGCATTGTTATTAGTATCATATTAAATATCAATTAATAAGTTCATGTCTCTGTGTTACGGATTCACATGTCAGAGCAGCTCGGTTATTAAACGTTACTGACGGGTAACAGAAGAGGTCATTCTGGGTTGATGATAATTCTGATAAAGCATAACTGTGTTAGATTGGTGTAAAGGAGAACTGAAGGCCTCCTATGAATAGCCTTGGTGGTGTCAGTTCATTGGTAATAAGTCATATTTGGGGTGGGAGAAGGGGCCTTAGTCATTGTAGAACAGACCAGGTGGCTGTTGTGATTAACCCCTTGAGCCCCAGATAAGTCACAAAAGCCTCTAGGTGAGGTCAGAGTTGTGACACCCATCAGGTCTCCAGACCCCCAGAATCCCCCATCATATGTCTCCAGACCCCCTGTATTCACATAATGTCCCTCCAGCCTCTCCGCAGTATTCCCATAATGTATCCAGCCTCTCTCCAGTATTCCCATAATGTCTTCAGCTTCTCCCCAGTATTCCCATAATGTCTCCAGCTTCTCCCCAGTATTTCCATAATGTCTCCAGCCTCTCCCCTGTATTCCCATAATGTAACCAGCTCCTCAGTATTCCTATAATGTCTCCAGCCTCTCCCCAGTGTTCCTATAATGTCTCCATCTCCTTAGTATCCCCATAATGTCCCTCCAGCCTTGCCCCAGTATTCCCATAATGTCTCCAGCCTCTCCCCGGTATTCCTATTATGTCTCCAGCCTCTCCCCAGTATTCCCATCAGATTCCCTTACTTACCTTCGATGTTCCCTCTTTCCTTCCGCTGCGCTCCTTCCTTCACCACGGTCACGCTCACAGAGAGCAATGCCAAATCCCACAAGATCTGACATTGGAATGATAAGGTTTTACCTCGATTACGTCATTGAGGCATGACAGGAGATCCGAGCCGTGCTCGGATCCCACCTTGGAACCCAGAGAACCGAACCTGCTCATCTCTAATGCACAGTGTGCAAAGCCACTGCACTTACAACTAAAAAATAAGCATAAGCGCAGCTTTGGATCAGCAAGTAAATGGTAAAAATAAATTCATAACCTGTTTATTTTTTTAATGAAAAAATACTATTGTCAGTGCTAATATTAATTTGGTAAGGTTGAGAACCAAACCATATTCCAAACTCATTATAGACAATAAATCAGACACAATAAAGAAACAGAGACTTAGCTTGCAGCTAAAAAGGGGGCACAGTTTATTCATTTGTCTCTAATTAGCAACTATAAGATTTTAGGGTGAAAGGTTGGCACAGCAGCAATGGTGGTCAGGATACAAGCCATATTGAGACCAGATGCCAAATGATGGTCACACTATAGTAACTGCACCTTTAATCCAAAGTCACTTCCCATTCACAATGAGGGTGACTACTACGAGGATCCTGCCGCTAGGATTGATGTCCAATTTGGAAGTTATAACCTGTGACCGCCTTATGTTGCACAGTCCTTTCCACATAACACCAACCTCAAAGTCTGACCCCTATTAATGCTGCAGCACTGGGATCCATCTGAAGAGCAAGCAACAAGTTATAGAAAGAACATGCTAGCCAAGGGAGTAAAAGGCACTGGAACTAAAGAGGGCAAACATTCATTCGTTATAAACCCTGTTCTACTTAAGCAAACTCCCTTTTCCTCTAAACACTAAACATGGCAACTTCCGTCACGCCAGAGGGATGATCAGGCCGAAGTCTGGCATTTATCATCACATGGACCTATGCACTCCTTGTTTGCCTTAACATCAGGCTGCACTTACAATACTGAAACAAAACGACAAATAAAATGAAGTGTGAATGAAATAAATTTCAGTGTGATGATTTTGTCCCTGAATAGCTTGTGTAATCGATGTTGACAGTTTAAGTCATGCCATGGCTTCTCTTGAATTGACCAGTGAATAAAGTGATAAATGTCAGTGCATATTGTTGATTACAAAATTGCAATGGCTCAAGCTTTATTGCTTTGCTATGCAATTTAATGCTGTGACATTTGCAAGGCAAATAACTCAGCTTTATAAATAGCGATCATTTTTTTAGATTTACTACTTCTATAATGCTTCTGCCTGAAATGATGTTGCATTTACAAGTAAATAAAAACCGATGATACTAAAGTAACATTTCCTTAAAATCCTTTATGTTTGTTAAAATTGTTGACTTAAAATAAGAAAATAAACCATGTGAAACTAAATTTAAAAATGAAAACACATTTAATGAATTATCCTGCAAAGGTCACCTACCTATTTATACAGAGCTCGTTAAGTAATATGGGCCCTGATTCAGAGTTGCACTTCCGTCTATTTTTCAGACGGAAGCGCAGCCGAAATGTCTACTGCGCATGCCCAGATCGGGAGCGCGCACAGAATCCGTCTGTGATTGCATCCAACTGGGCTGCATCTGTGGAATAATATTTAAATGATAATAAAATAATGCAAATACCCCGTCCCTTTTATTAAAAAAAATTAAAGTGCCCACAGAAAAGAAAAAAAAATTTGCGACATGTGCCCCTTCAAAATAATTTTTTTTTTTTTTAAAAAGCCATGTCCTTGTCCCCTTCTTTAAAAAAAATTAAAATAGTGGCCACATACTTTAAATAATAAAACCAGCGCCATATGCCCCTTAAATAAAAATATTAAAACAATGCCCAAAAAATGCCCACACAAATAAAAAAAAAACACAATACCTGCTCTGATGGGGGTCTAGTCTTGTAAGCTTTTAATCCAGGGGTGGCCTTGGCAAAATAAAAAACCCTCCGACTGCTTTTTTTTTTTGGTAAATACGGCCAATTCAGAGGTGCGTGTTTCTACTGTAACACACACCTCTGAATAGCACGTTTTAGCGGTTGCGACTTCCGCATCCGTTAAAACTCTGAATCAGCGCCATGTAGGGATTTTTAGAACTTTAAATGTCATTTATTTAAAAAATTATATATCCTTTCAAAACATCATAACGATAAAAAATCTCACTTACCACAGGAATTTGGATGGTTCTCTCTTTTTTGATACCTTAAATATAAATCAGGCAACAGTGTTAGTAAAGAACAATTTCTGTGATCATTGCAGTAGTTTAGGCTCAATTAATTCAGTGTTAATTGCTTACAGACCAAGCATCATCCCATCTGCGCAAAGCATATGCACAAGAAATATGCATAATGACTTTATGTAATCTCTTTGAATTCACAATTGCAAGTTACAATAATCAGTAGAGAAATATAGATACTTTTGCCGACAAATGTTAAAATGCTAAGATTGTCATCAGTTATTCACAAAGGACTGCATCCAGTTTTCCAATTTTCCCTCATTTTCATATGTTCAGATCACAATTTGTCCATTCTTCTTTACTACCTGATCAGAATGGAATCTGCCCAGGGGCTTCACAACATTTTATTGTTGGGGGGGGATGGGCAAGAATTTAGCCCTCACCTTGGTGCACCCCCACCTCACCTTGGAGCATCTCCACCAATAGAAATGATTGTGCCACAGCTGTCAAAGGGCATGTGGTCAACCCATTGGGGATGTGGTCAAACCATTGGGGGTGCAGCTGTGCATCCTTGAATGCATGCCTAGCAGATTTAAACCACTACGAGTATATAT
>WWET01001392.1:18201-29204 GCA_011038615.1 Limnodynastes dumerilii | reverse complement strand
CTCCATCATATGCCTTCAGGCCCCCTAGTCTACCCGTCATGTCTCACCAGCTCCCCAGTATTCCCATAATGTTTTGAGCCCCCCAGTACTACCATCATGTGTCTCCAGCCCACTAGGATCCCGATCATGACTTTCCAGCCCCCCCATTATCCCCATTTCCATCATTCAAATGTGTACGTCTTTTTTTTAAATGGTTTACTGTAAATTCTTATGGCTAAAGGTTGCTTGTGTGGTGCCCCTGCACAAATGTGCTTAAAAAGAAGGTGTTATAATAAGAAACTTTATGATATTGGCACATATCAAAGTATGGGAAGAATCTCTTTGGTGTTTGTGTACACTGTTGCCAGGCAACGGTCAGCTGACTGGGTCTCTGGGACAGAGCTGGCATGTGGGGGTTCTGGATTTTTCTGTGAGCAGTGATAGGCTAGGGAGAAAAAGAGCGGGAAAAGTTGAAGTTGTTCAGTTGGTGAAGCGCTGAGGTCAGGAGATTATTAGTGAAGGAGTGTGTGGAGACAGAAAGGTCGTGACGGCAGAAATTAGAAAACAGCTGACAGTTTGTGAGGAAAGAAACGAAGTAAGGGAGAGAAAGTGATTTTAAGAAAAGAAAAACATTTAATACCCGCTGGAACACAGAGCCGAGAGAAGGGTACCGGAGAGTGTCGGGAGTAGCCCGGAGCTGGCTGAGGTGACGCAGGTGATCGGATGAAACGGAGACTATTCTGAGGAAAAGGGGTGATCGTGAGAGGAAACGGAGAGGCCGAGGGAGACAGCAGGTGATCGGAGGTTGCGGCAAGTGATTGGTGATAGCGGAGAGTGACAGCGGGAGAGACAAAAGGACGGAGAAAGTTGGTGACAGAAAGTGATGGCACAAGAGAGTATCGCAGTGACAGTGAGAGACAGCGGGGAGTGTGTAAAGCAGAGTGAGACATCATCTAAATACAGCTGTGAGAACGAGAGGAAGAGTCAGAGCAGTGAACAAAAGTGTGAGAAAGTACCACAGAGACAGTGAGAGATAGTGGAGAGACATCAATTGTAAGAAACAGTTGTGACCGCGTGACAGACTGAGAAGTGTGTGGAAACTGCAAGACATCACTGTGGGAGAAGGAGTGGAAGGACTGTATACAGGAGGTAGTGAGAAAGGGCAGTGCTATTCCATTAGAGAGACAGCAGAGTCTGTGTGTAACAGTGAGTGCAGAGGAGACAGACACAATAGCTGTGCTAGGAGCTAGAGAATCACAGGATTTTACAGGGGATACTAGAAAGTATAGGAAATTGTGGAGAAGATATAGAAAAATAAAATAGAATTTAATAGTTCAGATTCTTATTTAGTTAGTTAGAGTTCGGCTAATATTACTTAGTGATAGTTGCATTATTAAAAGAAAATTCGTTCCATGTATATATGAACTGTAATATATGCAAATGAATTGAATTGTCATATGATCATTTTTTGTAAAGTTTGATAGTTTGTTATAGGAAAATAATTGTAATAGCACAGTGATGAACTTGATTAAAAAATAAGAGAATTTGTTCTTTATGGGTATATGAACTTTAATACACTCAATGTAAATTGTTATATGTAAGCTTAAGAAAATTTTTATTATATTGTATTGGTGATTGTTAAGATCTAGCCTGAGTGTTCATTTAGGTAAAAAAAACTTTCATTTACATGTAAAAAGAAAGAAAATTATGAGTTTTTGCTACTTACCAGTTTTGTAAAACTAGTGTAAATTTACTACAAAAGTGAAACGTCTTATTTAGCAACTGTTGCAAGTGATATTGTGATATAATGTGTATAAAATGTAATGCAGGGACAAAATTGAACTTGGTTACTCAGAAGAATTGATGTATCCCAATGTACTGAAGACAAAGTGTTTGTTTATTGTAAAAGTTTTCTGCAAACTCAACATTCAAAAACAATTTAGTAAACTTAAATTTGCAATTCACAACTGTTGTCTTGGTCTCCAGTGATTTCCGCAACCTGCTTCATTGAACCACAAATCTCTGTGAATTATATACCATCTCACTCGAACCTGTCACCCAACATCCTATAGGCGTACATTCTTACACTTGTCAGTCAGCTCTGACCTAAAGTGAAGCTAAGGGATACAAATGCTATAAAAAGGGCAGCTTAACTACATGGATGTATGTTACAGATAGGTCGCTATGATCATATGAGCAAAATTAAGGAAACAATTATCCCCTCTTAAAGGGATCTATATGGTATATAACTCTATTACTGAAATAATTTGAGCATAATTAAAGGGGACTTAAATAGCTTTATTATGAGCCATATAGAATATATGCCCTATGATTTAGCATTTTTCTTTTCTCTTTCTTTGGACTTAAATCATCCCACGTTAGGACTTTATACGATAGAGAGCACTTTAATATGGGGGACATAAAGATCTATTATGACGATGACCTGTCACAACTAAGGAACAAATTGTTTTGTTATCGGACACAGCTCTCTACTTTTGGACTTGACTTTTGATTTCTCTACTTCATGGAGCTGACAAATATCCTTGCGCTGCTTGTAGCTATTGAAACAGTAACTCCCATTGGTGCACTTTTGACATCACAGCAGCGCACAGGCAGTGGGCAGTACATATGGCATGTAAGGGAAGTGAGCAAACCTTTCAGAGGAAAAATTTGGTACTAGAGATCAAGTAACACACTTATAATCTACAAGGCTTATACCATCTAATAGGGATTGCCAGCACTATATAACAAAAACACAAGAAAAGAATATAAGATGGTTAGTCTATGTAGAATAACACATACCATACGTTAGTATAGTTAAAATACAAAATTTTATTAGAAATAAATAAACAAATAAAAAACAACAGAGTTTCTAATTGATCTGCCTATGTAATTCAAGTTAAACCCTGCAGGGATTTAGTAAATAATATTAATAAGCAGAATAAAATATTATAGTGCACACACAGCCTAAATTAGGAGCCTATGTAGTATATTGCTCAGTATATAGCTCCCAATAATAATAGGGGTGAAGTAGTAAGAGGTAATGGATGTTAGTTCCCCGTTAATTTGGTAACCGGTCGGTTACTCCTGTATATTAGATGGTAGCTAGTTGTAATTTGTATATCCAATATGTTGTATTTGGGAATATTCAGCTCCGGAGGGATAGTAAAAGCCGTTGTTATTAAAGGGCAAAGCAAACAGTCTCAGCCAATAATGTTCCAGATAAATGTTAAAAGCCTACCACAGTAGCATGCAGAGTCTCTGCCGACTCAAATCCATGAAGTGGAGATTGAGAAGCCCTCGAAGGGAGACACTAACCACCAGGTAAATATCAGTAATTCAACAGGATGTAGAAAGCAGATTGACAAACCTCAGCAGTATGAGTGCGTCTTGGTCGGCCACTGATTCCACGGGCGGCTTATGAGTGACGCGTTTCACTGGGGCAGCCGTCAGTTTCATCAGAAGGATAAAGAGTCCACAGTTGCCTCCCTATTTATAGGCAGTACAGCACCTGTGTAGTATGGAGGGGGAAAGATGTTTTAACTAACGATGGGAAAAAAAAGGTTACTTAAAAATAAGATAACATTTCACAAATAAAATATAAAAGGTTTTAAAAAATTTATTATGAAAATGCAAAAAGATTTGCATACATAGAGACATAATATTATTGTTAAGGATATAGGTCACAACAAGTAGTCATAACAAGATGACGTTAATATAAACATATATAGTATTCAAAATTACTTGAAGTGCATTCTTGAAACAATGCTTATTTTCAAGAAGTGCAATCAAAATAATATAATTTCATTTAACAGAAACCAGTTATTTTGGAATACCAGAAAAAATACAATATAAAAATAATGATAATAATGAAAATAATAATAAAAATTAATAATGAAATTAAAATAAATGTAAATATAAATTGAATTAAAGTAATGAAAATAGAATGGGCAGAATATTGATAATAAATTAAAATAAAAAAGGGATTAATTATTAATTAATAGTCAAACCACATCAAAAAAAGCAATTTGGAAAACATTACATGAGATCAAATTAAAAAAACAGGTTAAAATAGGTAGATTAATACATCAGCTTGCAAATTAAGGAGATTGGATGCTTGTTCAGAACTAATATAAAATTAGCAAATAAGGAAGGTACTACAAACCCGCGCTTCCCCCTGCTGTGGACCACCGCCACTTGGGGTGTGCACCCAAATTCACCCCCTGTGTTACACCCACCCAAGGTGGGTAAACCAAATGTAAACAGCAAAGAAAATAGTGACAGTTTAGGTCTGCGCTAGGAACAGAGTCAATGTTAGGATATATGGTGTTCAATACATAATACCTCTAGAAGAATCCAGTCCACAATTTCAAAAGTGGTTACATTGGGGGCCCTTCCATCCCCAGGAATCACCCCTCAAGGAAAGATACACTTATAAGTTGATTTACATCTTGTTTAAGGTACAGATATATTGGCTGGGAGATTGGGGCTGAATATAAGGCTGTGTTGCACTAGGATTTCCTGTTTTTTTCTTAATTGGGTCGGAGGACAATTTTGAGTGACATCAAGAAGAACTGTAACAGGATCCAGGACACGGAAGGGTTGGACCGTCCCATACATTGGGAAAATATCCCTATAGGCCTTGTATAAAGACACAAGAAGTGTGAGTAGATCCCTACAAGAAGTGTGTGGTACTTACCTTTCCTGGCAGGACTGTACTAGGGCTGGTCGCCCTCTCTCTCCTTTTTTGAATCCTACTTTAGGTTGAGGATACGGAAGAGTTGGACCATTCCATACATTGGGATAATATCACTATTGGCCTTGCATAAAGATATAAGAAGTGTGAGTAGAATTCTGATTTAAAGTGGATACAAAGTCGCTGACAGAGTCCACAGGCCGTCCCAAATAAAAAACAGATCATCAAAATAACAGCGATAGAGGACCAGGCGCGCACCAGCCCTGCTCTCCCACACATGTTCCTCCTCAAAGAGGCCCATGTATAGGTTCGTGAAGCTCGGCGCGCACCTGGTCTCCATCGCCGTCCCCAAAATCTGTAAATAAATCCGTTGGGAAAAAAGAAAAAAATTGTGACTTAAAATAAATTCAAAAGCCTGGTGTCTCCCAGAGAGCTCACCTCTCCTGGACAGGTGTATGCGCACCGCCTCCTCTCCTTTATCATGAGGGATATTGGAGTAGAGGGCCTGGACATCGCATGTGAAGAACCTGTAAGTTGGTTTCCAGACAATATTGGACAGGAGTTGAAGAAGTTGGGTAGAATCCTGCAGGTGAGCCCTCTGGGAGACAGCATAGCTTTGTAGAAAAGAATCAACATATAAAGAGAGATTAGATGTGAGTGAACCAATACCGGATATAATGGGATGGCCCGGCGGACTGGTCAGCGACTTGTGTATCTTAGAAAGATGGTAATAAATTGGAGTAATGGGATGTGGTGGGAACAAAAATTCAAAAGTTTTCCATCAAAGCTTTTCTCAGGATTTGTTCTAAATGCTTCTGAAACTCTGGGGTGGGGTTGCAGTCCAGGAGGGCATAATACCTGGGGTCGCTAAACTGTCGATTGGCTTCTTCCAGGTACTGCTTTAGATCCTGGACTACAACGCCACCAACTCTGTCAGCCTCCTTGATTATGATAGAGGGGTCATCCACCAGCACTTTCAAAGCCCTAGCTTCTCCTGGAAGGAGATTCTTATTAAATTGTAGTTCTCAGGACTTTTTCTGGCACAGTACCCTCAAGTCTGACAATGTGTTCTGATAGAAGGAATTTATTATGCCATCTTTATGTTGCAATGGATAAAAGTGTGATTTCTTTTTAAAGGTTGGTAAATTGACTGGGCCTAGGTCTGAAGATTCATACATATCACCAATATAAGTAACAGGTGGCAATGTAGTAAATATGGCATGTAGCTTGCAGACACAAAGTAGCCTAGCTTAATACAACTACGTGACTATACACAGTGCACATATTCAGGGTAGTATCTTGGAATATAAACTGTAAATGGAGTTATGAGTAGTGGAATTGCTCCTGTTGCAATATTAAGGTGCTTAAACAATAGCAAATGAATGCACTAAAATTGAACTGAATTTGAATTTATTAATATTTGGCACATGCTCATTACTTTAGAAGTCATTTCCTAACTTCAGTATTGCATTCGAATTAATACATTCTAACACAAGTTTCCAAAATAGGTTGTTTATTGTCATCTCCTTAGACTCAGACATGGCCTGGGATTGGTTAAATATGTTTTGACATAAATAGTCCTTTTTGCATTTGACTCTGGATCTGGTGCATTTGCTTGGGCATACCCTACTGTACATTGACTAAGTGCCTCCACCCTTTCCTGTTCGTAAAATGCTTTCATACTTGACCTGATTCACACTTAAGAAAGAATTTAGGAATGTTACGAAATATACGTACAACCCAAATCCATAAGAATGATTCACAATTACTAAAGAAAAATGCTAACGACACCCCTAGCTTCTTAAGAGCTAAGAATGTTCTTTTCTCCCTGGGCCAGATCCAGAGCTACGCTTTTTCTACGCTGCGTACTTACGCTAGAGTACCTTCAATTCCCTCCCCTCGGCACACCCCTCTCATGCGCGTATTTTAGGTGCCTTATGCTTTCCATACCCTACCTTAACTTTACGCTGTGCGGACGGACTTCACACACGTAACTACGCTGCTAAGCACGCCCATACTGTATGATTTAAATGCTTGACCCCACCAATGAAACGTAAATACGCGTGTCATATGGCTGGCACGCCCCTTTGTACGCTGATATGCCACTGATACATTTCTGCCCCTTATGCTATGACTTACGTGGCATAACAACTGACGTGTGCATGCGCCGTAAGTATTAATGTGTGAATTTACGCAGGTGGCTAGGGTAAACTCACTCACGGACGTTGTTCTGGATCTACCCCCCTAAGCGTATATTTAGTAACAGCTCTGTTTCCCAAATGAGAATGTTGCGTATATTTAGGATCTTTAATATCCACGTGATTCACGGCTAAGCAAAGAAACACATAAATTGATTCAATTAAGAAGCAGAATGATTTTCTTAGGCTTTGTTTGTTTTATAATTGACAAAATAACCAAAACATTTGCAATATGCTAACATTTAGAAAATTATTAAAATCATAATTACTTACTTAAGGATTAAGAAAGAACAATTCAGCTTTCAAAGCTTTTACAACATAAATATCAAAAGAAAAATTTACATAAATTAGGCCTAAACTAAACTTGTATCTCAAGGTCAAACACAAACAATGTAAACAAGTTAAAAATAAAAATAAACAACTTATGTTTAAAATATGTTTGCAACAGACAATGAAATCAAGCAAAAAAGTCAAACACAAAGTGGTAACATAACAGCAGTTTTAAAAGATAAGCCTTTAATTGTTTCAATCAAAGTGAACACATACCTTCATTATAAACAACTGTGTGTTGAACAAACATAAAACCATGAGGCTTTGCCTCTGTGTTAACCATGCAGGTGTCAACTTGAGAATGGTGGGGGGCATTCTTATCTTTGTCCGTGTGTATTTTAGTTTCCGCAAGGCCTCTTCTTAACTGTGAATCATTCCTGAGTCTTGAGGAACGCCTGTACTCTATATTAGCAGCCCGAGTGTTGCTCATTTGCATTAAGAGTCTTGTCCCTCTAGCCACACATGCGGATATCTTTACATTCCCAAGCATGAATCATTCCTAAATAGCCGTTATCTTATCTGTGAATTATTCTTACATGGTTTCAGTGCGTAGTTTTAAGTTCTGGCTCAGTTTAAACGTTCTTAAAAATAGGCACAGAGATTCTGTTCTTTCCTAGTTGTGAATCAGGCCCACTGTGATTAGCGTTCAGCTCTGGATCACTCGTAGTAGCGTGTTCTACCTTTCTGAGCATGGGCATTTGAAATAAACACTGAGATATGCTACTCCATTGGACGGACGTTCAGCTCTAGAACAGGCACACTGTACACAGCCACAGAAAAAGACATTGCTTAGTCTGCTGTTGTGTTAATGTAAAGTATTGTTTTTTTTTAGAAATTTTCTTTCTTTCTTGAGAGCCATTTAAACCTTTCAGAAGTCAAGCTTGTCCATTATCCCCTATGTTATCTATATCTTAAATTGTATGAAAGATTTATGTTTGTATTCTTAACTGTAGAGAATATTTTTTACCCAATGTCAAACCTATAAATGTCAATAATAGCAGAAAATCCAGAACCTTCACATTCTTTGTCTTTAGGAGATAACCCAGACGTTTGTTGAGCTATTAAAATGGGTGAGAAATTCCTGTAGATACTAGCTCATTTGCATCTACATAAACCTGTCATTGGACATCATAAGAAAGAGAAGCTGGAGTGCCTTAATCTTCCTTTCTTAAAATGTTTCCTTTGAGGCTGGGTAATGTGTCAATTCATGGGAGTCAATATCTATTGAGGAATAACCCTAAGAAATCATGCTTCTCCCAGCAAGAGAAATTCTTTGTTGCTTAAGTGTAAAGCTGGCCTTACACTAAAGCGATTATTGGCCCTATCCTACAATTATCGTGGATCGGGCCAAAAATCGCTGTAGTGTGTGGTACAGATGGATTTGTAAAAACTCTGATTATCAAAGATAATCTGATCATAGGGAATTCCCGACTGATTATCGTCCCAAGGGGATGATATCTTGCAGTGTATGGGCAAGTTCGATTATCGGACCTTGTACCTCCACCTCCTGGCTGTAGTTTCCCTGTCTGTCTGACAGACTGGGAAATTGCAGCCAGGAGGTAGAGGTGCCACACACTACTGGGAGCTAGCTGTAGAACCTCTCACACTGACAGCTGTCAGTGTGAGAGGTTCTGCAAAGAGGGGACACAGCGCTGAAGAACCTTTCACAGTCTGTAGTTTTGTTCATAAATTTTTTGTTCAGTCAGTCAATAGGCTGGTTGCATGGGACTCCTGTCAAGATTGACAGGAGTCCCAACCAATCAGAGTGAGACCACAGCTAGCCAATAGGCTAGCTGCATGATCTCATTCAGAGATTATTGCTCCCAGTCTCTACTGTGTGTGGCGCCGATATCGGGACCTTTCCTTAGGGGAAAAGTGTTCCAAATATCGCCCACCACATGCTAGGAGTGATAATCGCTCTGATGTAGGGCCAGCTTAAGTGTTCTGCATTTACATTTGCTTTTATTATTATTATAAAATATTTGAAAATTTGTTGTATGTTGTTTTGTTATTTTTTACCTAAACCATTTTGAACTTCTTTATCATATTAAAATGCAATTAATAAGTTAATGACTTTGTATTCTTATGAGCTCATGTTCCAGAGTTAGCTTGCTTTTAAACATGCTACACATAACTGAATTATAGAAGATCTTTTAGTTATTGATAGCTAAGATTAAACCAGAGTTTAGTGGATACAGTTGGAGTAAACCGAAGCCTCCTTGAATAGCGTGTATGCTACCTGAACAAACCTTGGTGGTGGCAGTAGCAGGTAATAAGTAGTGTGTAAAGTTAGAAGGGGAATTAGTTATCTTAAAACAAACCAAGTGGTTTCTGGTTTCCGCGATTTATACCTAACAAAATTGCGGCAACTCGCGTGAGATGTCAAAAATCTTTACTTGCAGCATGCTTGAAAGCCTTAGGCATGCTGTGCTGATAGAACGACATGGCTAAGCATTGCGCTGTGAGGTGTATGTAAAAAAAAAGTGTTCAGAAAAAATCACAATAAACATTACCATGTGTTCATGTAAAAAAAAAACATTTGTCCTAACTAATATTACCCCCTAATGTGTCCACTTACCTCCATTGGTCCCGTGTCCTATGCTAACTGTTATGCGATGTAGAGTGTAATGTGTTAAAAAATAATAAAAATGTTTTTCACTCACCGTTTGCTGTCATCTTTCTTGGGAAGAGTTGCTTGAAGAGTTGAATCTTATGATGATGATTGAAGAATTCATGATGGTTCATTGAAGTACGATCCCCGTCTTCAGCTCCGGCTCTTCTGCTCTTGACACAGCGCTCAACGGCTCCTCCTCTGCTTGATGACTGCTCCTAATGACCATTCGGTCACTAGGGGGCAGCCTTTTATTTAAATGATGATGTCAGGTACACTCTTGCCTCTGACGTCATGATTTAAATAAAAGGCTGATAATAAAAGAAAAATGACAGCAAACGGTGAGTGAAAAACATTTTTATTATTTTTTAACACATTACACTCTACATTGCATAACAGTTAGCATAGGACACAGGACCAACGGAGGTAAGGGGTTAATTAGGGGGTAATATTAGTTAGGACAAATGTTTTTTTTTTACATGAACACATGGTAATGTTTATTGTGATTTTTTCTGAACACTGTATTTTTTTTACATACACCTCACAGCGCAGCATGCTTAGAAACCTTAGCATGCTGACACTGATACAGCTACATGGCCAAGCAATGCTTAGCCATGTCGTTCTATCAGCACAGCATGCCTAAGGCTTTCTAGCATGCTGCGTGTAAAGATTTTTCACATCTCAAGCGAGTTGAAGCAATTTTGTCAGGGATAAATCGAGGTGCTTCTCAATAGAAAAGCACCGCGATTTACCCCTTTCAAACTCACAGCATCTCGTGAGAGTTTGAAAAAAATCGCATTTAAATCGCAGCTTAGTGAATTCCGTGAATTCACGCTGCAAATCGCATAAAAAACGCGGCGAGACAATGCGAATTGATTTTCAATGAAAAAATCGCGCTTTGTAAATAGACCCCTAAAACTGCATATATGCAATCTACGTAACAAAACGATATGTAGATTAAGTGAATTAGCACCCATGCGTAGTAGCTATTATCATTAAATCCTGGACGTATGTGCAATACGTCCAGGGTTGTGACTTCAGCCCTAAATATTTAGGGTGCAGCAAAATACTTAATAGCCTTTTACTTGTGCATACGTTATGCCTTGCGTTAATATGACTTTGTTTATAATTACATTTTGGATTAGCCTTGCCACCAATATGGGTATAAATAATTGGTAAACCCGCCCCC
>WWET01001391.1:371248-383716 GCA_011038615.1 Limnodynastes dumerilii | reverse complement strand
TTGTTAGAGCACTATCAAGGTGCTGCACCAAAGGGGTGTGTCCTGTAGCGCCAAAGAGGTGTGTCCTGTGAATAGCTCCACCCATAGGTGTATCTAGCACTGCCAGGAAAACTATTTTACAATAAAAATGTCAGTATTTATTAATTATTAAATTGTCAGTGAATACTTTCATTACTATCTTTATAGGAAAGCTAAAGTGACGCTGCAGCTGATTAACAAGATTCTTTCATTACATCTTGGCCTCCATGAAACTGGTCATCTCCATAGACCTCAATGGATGAAATTAGAATCAGGGAGATTACCAAACACTTCAAAGAGTCAGGGAGATCATCCAATCTTCAGGGAGTCTCCCTGATATTCAGGGAGAGTTGGCAACTATGAAGTAGCTGCCTCAAGCCCCCCCCCCCCTTCTCTTCCGAGTCCCACAGCAGCCGCACCCCTTGCGCCCCCTGGTGTTACGCACCTGTCATCGTAATAGAATGAGCTTCATGAGATCACTATCAGGGACATAAATAAGTGATGGTTGTGCTGGAAAATGATGCAATCTATGCTGGATTCTGTTTCTTCTATGACTTGGCTCCATCTAGTGGTAGGATGTTGAATCTGTAAATGTATGTGTAACCTTTGGTGGATCGGCATTGTACTTACTGGATTTACTAAAGTTTCTAAAAAAAAGAATGCAACGGTGTTGTTCAACCAATCAGAAATTAGCTATCAGTCACCTGTTCCTTTCCAGAAAATGAGATGGGGATTGATTTGTTTTTCCCATATTAGTGAGTGTTCTGTCAGATGATTGATGAGAACATGTCTGGGATTCAGGGATGAATCAGCCCAGCAGCATCAATTCCAGAAACATGCACTGCTCTAAGCCCTTCACTGAAAGATATTGTAACACACCCCCTCTAACCTCTAATGTTCCCATATGTACAATGATGGAAGTCCTGTCTTATTCAGGACTCTCCGGGAATATCTGGGAGACTCCCAAAATTCGGGCAGTTCTCACGGTATCCTGCAATATATGGGGTCCCACACAGACAGGCTGACGTGTTTCTTCTCTACTGAGGTTTTATCAGAGGCATATATATATGGTATGGTATAGTATTGTATCGTATAAGCCAAGAAAAAGTAATAAAACAAATATTCCAGCGTACACTTGCATATAAAATGCAATAACATAAATAAACTGGGTATTAAGGCTGCCAACCTCAAAAACAGGTCTGGAGCCTGTCAAAATAGGAGCAATAATTGAGGTAATAGAGCGCCAATAATACCAAGTGACTCCTTGAAATAAGTCAATATAGAAATGTTTAATAGATATATTTAATAAGCATTAAAAATAAAAAATTTATAACACTTAGATAAACAATAAAAACCTGCAATAATAATGGAAGAGAAATCAGTAGGAGCAATTGTAAAGCGCCTGTGTGGATGGGAGTTCAATAGGTGGAAATATCCACACACTAAGAAAATGAAAAAACTGCTTTGAAATGTCCAAAACACCAATAGAGTTCAAAGACTGTTAGTATGGAACACACAGTCACTTCTAGTGGTGTATCAAAAAATGATCAGAGACAAGTAATACTTATATCTGAAGGGTTAAATCAGGGGCGGAACTACCATTGGTGCACCAGGTGCAATAGCACCGGGGCCCATGCTGATACAAGGGCCCACAGCCGTCATCAACACACTGAAGCTCCCCACTGGATTATCTGGGATGTCATCAGGGCCAAAGCATATTTTTTGCACCTGGGCCCACAACTCGCTAGTTCCGCCTCTGGGTTAAATGAAGTAACCTCCGTATTCACAAGTGTAGTGTGTGGCCGCTCCTGAATGGGCTGGTTAAAAGATGATTTGTTGATATAAGTCCCAGAAGATAGTTATGCCACAAGAGGAGTGAAGCTGGAAAGAAAGTTATACTTATTTCAAGAAGTCACTTGGTATTATTGGCGCTATATTACCTCAATTATTTGTATATATTGTATCGTATAGTATGGTATAGTATAGTATGGTATGGTATAGTATGGCATGGTACAGTATAGTATGGTATGGTATGGTATAGTATTGAATGGTATGGTATGGTATAATATGGTATAGTATATTATGATATAGTATTGTATAGTATAGTATGGTATGGTATAGTATGGAATGGTATAGTATAGTATAGTATGGTATAGTATGGTATAATATGGTATGGTATAGTATATTATTATATAGTATGGTATGGTATGTAAAGTATGATATAGTATAGTATAATATGGTATAAATATAGTATAGTATAGTATAGTATAGTATGTAAAGTATGATATGGTATAATATGGTATAATATGGTATAGTAGGGTATAGTATAGAATGGTATAGTATAGTATGGTATGCTCTAGTATGGTATGGTATATAGTATAGTATGCTATAGTATGGTGTGGAATGGTATAGTTAAGTATAGTATGGGACTAGTTAAGTATAGTATGGTATAGAATAGTATGGTATAGTAGGGTGTGGAATGGTATAGTTAAGTATAGTATGGGACTGTATGGTATATTATGGTATAGAATAGTATGGTATAGTAGGGTGTGGTTCGCCACTGAAAATGGCCTTTTTACGTCAGGGCCGTTTTCAACAGCGCATTTTCATCCCATTGTCAGCGACTCTTCCTGTTCCCGCTGAAGACATGGAATCAAAAATCCTGGTGGGATATAGTATAGTATGGTATGATATAGTATGGTATGATATAGTATATTATGGTATGATATAGTATGGTGTGGTGGGATATAGTATAGTATGGTATGATATAGTATGGTATGATATAGTATATTATGGTATGATATAGTATGGTGTGGTGGGATATAGTATAGTATGGTATGATATAGTATGGTATGATATAGTATATTATGGTATGATATAGTATGGTGGGATATAGTATAGTATAGTATGGTATGATATAGTATGGTATGATATAGTACGGTATGATATAGTATATTATGGTATGGTATGATATAGTATGGTATGATATAGTATATTATGGTATGATATAGTATGGTGTGGTATAGTATATTATGGTATGATATAGTATGGTGTGGTGGGATATAGTATAGTATGGTATGATATAGTATATTATGGTGGGATATAGTATGGTATGGTATGGTATAATATGATATAGTATGGTATGATATAGTATAGTATGGTATGATATAGTATAGTATGGTATGGAATGATATGATATAGTAGGGTATGGTATGATATAGTATAGTATGTTATGATATTTTATAGTATGGTATGGTATGATATAGTATAGTAGAGTATGATATAGTATGGTATGATATAGTATGATATGATATAGTATGGTATGGTATGATATAGTATGATATGATATAGTAGGGTATGATATGGTATGGTGTGATATAGAATGATATGATATAGTAGGTAATGATATGGTATGGTATGATATAGTAGGATATGATATAGTAGGGTATGATACAGTATGGTATGATATAGTAGGGTATGATGCAGTATGGTATGATATAGTATGATATGATATGATATGGTATGGTATGATATAGTAGGGTATGATGCAGTATGGTATGATATAGTATGATATGATATAGTATGGTATGGTATGGTATGGTATGGTATAGTAGGATATGATATAGTAGGGTATGATGCAGTATGGTATGATGCAGTATGGTATGATATAGTATGATATGATATAGTATGGTATGGTATGGTATAGTAGGATATGATATAGTAGGGTATGATACAGTAGGGTATGATACAGTATGGTATGATATAGTATGGTATGATATAATACAGTATGATACGGTATGCTAAAATAGAAATCTGACCCCTCCCTCCCATTCACCTCATTTACCGTAAATGCAATAAATGTTTGTATGTAGTCTCTTTCCGGTTCTCCCCTCTATGCAATCTGTATGCACTACATTTAGCCTTTGTATAGATAAAGGCAGGTGTGGAACCATTTATTATTGCTGCTGAGTTTTCAGTGATGATTCTGTGTTATTTAGATACAGGGCAGTTTATAAATCTGGCCTTACACTGAAAGACAATCTGCTAAAGAGCATTCTGAGCATATAAAATGCTCTGTTAAGTCGCCCATACACTGGAGCGATTATGGTCCCGATCATCCAATTATTGGATGATCGGGCTAATAATCGCTCTAGTTAATGGCCAGGATCAGTTTTCCAAATGCCAAATAAATGCGCCAGAAAAGCTCTGAAACGTTTATTTGGTCGTCTAGCATGTTTCATTTAAATCAGGCTCTAGCGCCCAATACTTTATGGGAGCCAATCAGCTTACTGAATGTCTCCCTATTCAGCAAGTGTGGAGTGCGGCCTTGGCTGATCTCTGTCTCTTTTACTCTCTGCACTGGCTGCTGCTGCAGATCTGTGTATTATAAGTATACTTCAAAGGTGTCAGAACAGCATAATATATATATCTGCAGCAGTGGCCAGTGCCACACAACGCGGCTCTGCCCTGCCCCCCTTCTTCTCCTAGTATTATCAATCCCAGCAGGAGAGGTGTATGGTTCCTGGTGGGAAATCATCCCATTTATCATATAATCGATAATCTACCCAGTGTATGGCCAGCCACAAGCTTGATATTAATTGATACGTCTCCGTCGAGCGTAAACACGCTAGCGTGCTTAGTTCTGGATCTACCCCACTGTTGATAGGGATAGGGGCTTAATGATGCAAATTACGCCATCAAGTCCCGCCCATTTTAGGGCTCACACTGTTGATAAGCGGGGGCGGGACTTGAGGCCATGATATGCATTAACCTTTGTGGTATTGCGGGAGATGTGCTGGCTCTACTGGGATACTGGGAGCTATGGCCAAATTTCAGGAGTCTCCCGGAATGTCGGCAACCAAGGTCTATGTGTGAAGAAATGAAAAATTTGTGTGGGCTTTAGTTCTATCAATTATTTACGGCACGGTCTTCAAAATGGCGGCCTAAACTTTGTGCAGAGAAGTGGAATACTTTTACTTATTCCATCTGTATTAAAAATGACATTTCTGTGCAAAATACCCAAGCATTATATATGTATCTAACACAAAGAACAACACCACAGATACAACAGAATAGTAACATTCTGTAAATCTACAGGCAGAGTGTAATGGTTTCTGCTATCAGATAGTGAGCTGGCAGATCCACTCTCCGCCCTTCCCTTCAGCAGAGATTTACTGCAGATTTTACCATCATTCTGCAGCATAAATCTAAGGGTATTTTCACTACAACAGGGCAGGGTGCAGCCTTGTCAGAAAGACATTCAAGTAATGACAATGACACTCACGTTCTCCTGTGACAATGAATACAATGGAGGTGCCTCTGGCATGGCTTGCTTTGTTTTTACAGAGAATGCAATGATAAATGGAGACTAAAGATCATATTAGGATGTACCTCTCCCATACAGAAGCCGCTTCCTGGATATGTCTATATTATATGCAGAGACTGTCACGAGGCATCCCTCTGGTGTGATAAATAGGGGGGTGTTTAACCATGGTTTATCACAGTGACAAGCCTCACTTTATACTGCTGCAATTTAACATCCATGTATTTATGCTGCCCAAATATATCTTCATTCCACATTATCCGCTATCCTTGTAGTTACTTAAAGAAAAACAAAAATGTACCTAAAAACAAAGGATCTGATCCAGAAGTCCACTGTCGCTGCGGTCGGGGCTCCATTCGCAGTGGCAGCGAAATTCTTTTCGCGGGTTGCTATGTGATCCTAAACTCCGTACATGCAAGGGAAGACCACTCCACCCACACATAAGAAATTCCATATCCAGGACCCTACCTTAAAAGGTTTGCAACAATCCCACGAAAAATGTGGCTGGTGCGTAACTGAGAATCATACGTAAGGACGTAATTAATCGCTTACTGTGCAGTTGTGGCCCCCTCCCGCCATCTGTGCGGCAGTTCGTCCCGCCCTGCTGCCAGAAACGCTTCCAGCATGGAATCTTGGAAATGCAAACATTTTGTACACTCTGCATGCAGAAAATGCCCACACTTCATAATTCTGGATCCAGCCCAATATTTGTATTCTTAGTTAATGTTGACAAATTTAAGTTCATGTTTGTACCTTATTCATTAATATTTTTGTATTTTTGCTCATACTGCTTTGATAAATAAAGCTGTGAAATAAGCAATTTAGAAGTGTTGGAGATTCCAGGGTTTAATATAGCTGAGCACAGGTAGGAGGACGCGGGAGGACATCAAAGATTTGATGACACCAGGGGTCAGATTTACTAAGCTACGGGTTTGGAAAAACTAAGCTGCGGGTTTGGAAAAGTGGAGATGTTGCCTATAGCAACCAATCAGATTCTAGATCTCACTTTCTTTTTACATACTATGGAATGTCAGCTAAAATCTGATTGGTTGCTATGGGCAACATCTCCACTTTCCCAAACCCGCAGCTTAGTAAATCTGGCCCCAAGGGTCTGATCCAGGCTGAAACATATGCTCGGTGGCGTAATGTATGTCTGCAACGTCGCACTCACTGTGTATGTCTAGAACAAATGCGCGAACAATTGTGGTGATCCCAGTATGAACAGCACTCACTACTATTCAATACTGCGACAGAGGGACATTCCGCAGGAAAGAATGGGTAGACAAACTTAGTCAATGTAGAGTAATAGTCAATGTAGAGTAATGGTTAATGTAGAGTAATGGTCAATGTAGAATAATGATCAATGTAGAGTAATGGTCAATGTAGAGTAATGGTTAATGTAGAGTAATGGTCAATGTAGCATAATGGTCAATGTAGAGTAATGGTCAATGTAGAGTAATGGTCAATGTAGAGTAAAGGTTAATGTAGAGTAATGGTTAATGTAGAGTAATGGTTAATGTAGAGTAATGGTCAATGTAGATTAATGGTCAATGTAGAGTAATAGTTAATGTAGGGTAATGGTCAATGTAGAGTAATGGTTATTGTAGAGTAATGGTTATTGTAGAGTAATGGTTAATGTAGAGTAATGGTTAATGTAGAGTAATGGTTAATGTAGAGTAATGGTTATTGTAGAGTAATGGTTATTGTAGAGTAATGGTAATGTAGAGTAATGGTGTGCTCATGCAAGTCAGTCCTGAATGCAAGAGGTAAGCAGGCACAGTTTACGGTCAAACCCTTGCACCGTTGACAGCTGACACTCTACAAACATTGCGTTAGCATTTCACCTTTCCAAACCACCGCTAAAGGAACGTTTATGACTATGGATTGTAATCTGCACTTGGAACTCCACATCCAAATGCACACACCTCTGCCCACTCCCCTCGCTCAAATGAAACAAACTTCCGAGACCTTCACCCTACCCTTCGTCTTGTGCAAACTTAAAATGGCCATGGTTTGGAAGTCAGTAAGCAGTGCATTAGCATACCTATACTGTACACTGTGATACTAAGGCAGAAGCTGTCTGAGTTGTCATTTGCCAGAAGTCTGCATACACTGATCATAGAAGCAAACAATGTATATGATCTGGGGGAATGTTGAAAGTCTGGTTCCAGTACATTATTATTACATTCACATTATCAATTAAGAGCTCACACGATACATAACCAGCATTTTCACTATACATAACAGTGTATAATCCTACATTTATGTTTGGATCGCTGGGGTATGATGAATGTACAGGGATGTGGCTGGTACAGGGCCTAGAGGAAAAAGGGGTCCCCTGGTAACTCCCCTCACCACTAACAGAACTCAAAGCAAACTTCCAGACGAAGCTCAATCTCAGTGTCTCTACCAATCAGGAGCATGCCCCACCTCCTGGGAACATATCTTTAAACATATCTGTAATCGGCCTGGATGCTGTATGTCCATACACCACCTAATATATTTGCGGTCAGGCTCAGACCTGCAGCTGCATTCACATCTGGTTAACACCTAAGTCTTCCACAATTTGTGTGGGAGATACCAAATTCAGGAAGCGTTCATTCTTTTGTTCCAGTCTGGTCTGTGTTAAACCTGTAGTATGCTATTTATTTATTAACAGGTTTTTATACAGCTCCAAAAGATTCCTAAACGCTTTGCAATTTTGAAATATTGTCTGAACTTCTTCAAGGCGGTCTTAAATAGGAGAGGACATCTCTCAAAACGCATTGCATCAGGTGACTCAACTCCACAAGCAGATGTCCACACATCTACCCAGGGGCTCCAGACTTTTCATCCAGATTTCCATCTCCACCTTCACCCGGGTGCATGCTGACTTTGCATTGGTGTGCCTTTGCTGATCATACTTCCCTAGGTCCAGACCTCTGACTTTTAGTGTGACTTTTATGTCAATCTTATTGATTATTTCATTATTTATTTATTTCATATTGGATTTTTGGGGTTTTAATGTTTGCATTTTTTTTTCATTTTATTATGAATTTGATGTTTGGGTTTTAGAGAGGTTTATATGCATTAAATGTTTAAATAACTAATAATGGATTTCTTTCTTAATTTTCACCTATGAAATCTGGTGAGAAATACAACTGGAGATCAGGAAGATATAACTTCTTCACATACCAAATATATTATCTACAAAAATGTGCAATAAAATGCATGTAAATGTCAATATTTATTCTTCTGTAGTACCACAATTTAACCTGTAGATGTCACTGTTGCTATTACGTGAAGAAATTTTAAGAAAATTTATTTAAAAAAAAAAAATAAAAAAAAGAAAGAGAACAAAAACCCCTATCAAAATAAATAAGTGTAACACCCAGACATCTTTTATTAAAGCACAATCAAACGTAAACACTATATTTCATTAATTTATTTTGCAACACGATTTGTTTTAATATTACGTTGTTAGCTAGTGCAGGTCTTGGTAGCACCTTCTTGTTCATTATTTGTAAGCTGTGTATATTTAGTTATTATAGAGCCTTTCACCCAGTAATGTTAAATTTTTTCTATTTATCAGTGCCTTGTAATGTCATATATTTAAGTACGGTTCATCTTCAGAATCCCTGTCCCTTTAAATTATGTCATGCTGAAAAGTATTATCCCTACGGATTTCATCTCTGTTGTAATAGATTTCTCTACGGTTGGAAGCTATTTCCTGCCATTGTACAGTCATCCGCTTCTTCTCAAGAGGGGCTTCCTCTTAATATCTGTCCAGATCTGTAGAAGATGTATCTGCCAATACCACTTACTTCACATATTAAATAACACAAGTTCTGTAATAAAACTCAGTGGAACAGTTTTTTTTCAATATAAACTTCCTTGTTACCTTATTATACCTTACTATATTAACAATTCTCATGTCTCTAATATTTAGTTTACGTCTGGTGTCTGAGTGTGTCTCTGACTCTCTAAAATAGTTATCCAAGCGGTTGTTTTATCACCTGTGTCACTTGTCTAAACCCATGTAAGCACTGGAGGGTTATCTGATGATTATCGTGCAGATCCCATGATAACCGTCAGCTAGTTCCGACTTCTTACCAGTGTGTACTGTCACACGATGTCAGAGAATCATCAGAAACTGCATTGCATCAGGGTGATTTGATTTTTGGGAGCTCCTAATTTTTCCAGTCAGCGATGTCCCAATGTCTGGAGTAAACTTCAGTGTGTACAGACACGTGGAGCCAGATTTATTAAGCTGCGGGTTTGGAAAAGTGGAGCAACCAATCAGATTCTAGCTGACATTCTCTAGTATGTAATAGAAAAGTGAGAGCTAGAATCTGATTGGTTGCCATGGGCAACTTCTCCACTTTTCCAAACCAGCAGCTTAGTAAATCTGGCCCATGATCTTCAGAGCAATGATTCCCATTCATAATTCTGCATAGGGCCACCTTATGAGCGACTGTATCACTGAAGCATTAGCACAGTTTGTAAAACAATTCATAGGAGCAGTGTATACGGGTGTATTGTTATGGAGGAATTTAAATCGTTACTGCTGTTTGACATTAAATTGTGAGTTAAAACTGTCAATGTGTACCAAGCATAAAGCTGGCCATACTTAGGGGCTGATTCAGAGTTCCACCTTTTTTAGGTGCAAGTGTAGACCTGAGCAATACCATGTTGAATTGCAAGGGGAGGCAGCTTTAAATTGTAAAATCAGAAATAAAATTAGGAGGTGAAGTCTCTTAGCTCAACTCTATTTTATAGAATAAACATAAGACTATGCAGTGTTTTAGTTCGATGTGTAAAAGTAATGTATTTTCCCTGCATGCAAATTTTTTTTCATTAATTAACACCCCTTACTTAGAAAAATGGTTTAGCTGAGCTGTACACTTCCACCTATAAAAAGGTGTAAGTGCATCTCTGAATCAGCCCCTGCCTGTTTATCTGTCCAATTTGCTAGAAGTGTAAGTGTGTGGCTAAGAGTGAGGCTAATTGGGTGGTTGGGATGTATTCTAAGATCTATGCTTGGTCTAGCCAAAGGATTATAAGTTTGCTGATTCATGACCCAGGTGAAAGTTTAAGCCTGTAACCTGACACCTGACCTGCTGTATAAACTTCTGTTTGCTGTTATGCTGTGAGTGCATTTGGACTTTACTTTCTGCATTTGCCTTTGTTTGCTGCATTTATGACTTGGATTTTATGGAGACAATAAAGTCATCTTGTTGCTAATCACTGTCTTCAGCTCCTAAATCATAACACACTACACTGCCACACAGTAAAGCCCTCAGATAAGTGCATCAACAGAAGTCTTGTTCCATGCATATGCATTATGACAGCCCAGCCAGTCTGTTCTATCGCTGCCTAGTTGTGAAACCCTTCCATCCATGCCCTTAGCTCATTATTTTCCCCACAGTAGTGGCTCTTCCACACTTACCTTAGTTGTTCTCCCATCCTGGTAACCTCTTTGACCTTAGGTTCTCTTCTAATACCGATGCATCCTCTCCAGACAGTGACTTGGCCATTACTGCATTCTCATCATTCTCATCACTGTACACTTAAGCTGGCCATACATTATGCAAATTATTGGTCCCACTATCAGCTTTTGCAAGAGCCTCCTGTCAGTCTCTGCACTGTTTGGCTGTGCCTCCTGTTAGAGAAGCTCTGGTCAGTAGTGTGTGGTCAGTCCACCTCCTGGCTGGAATAATGTCTACATAAGCGGCAAGTATAGCAGTAATCCTGCATCTCTTGCAGAATCCAGAGCTTTAGTTAATTACTGCTGTAATAGCCAGTTATAATAAAGTTAAATAAAGTGGGACTGATTCACAGCTGCACTTACACCTTTTAATATGTAAGTGTAGACCTGAACAATACCATGTTGAACTGCAAGGGCTTTGCACATTTAAATTATGAAAGCAGAATAAGAATTGAGAGGTGAAGTTTTTAGCTCAACTCTATTTTATAAATGAAACATAAAGCTATGCTATATGTGAGTTCTGTGTGCAAAACTAAAGTACTTTATCCTCTATCAGGTATGGAATATAAGATCGCACTTGTCCAGTTTTGCTTCCACTTGAGGGGATTTTTGAGAACAATGTGTACTTAAATCTGGATCCAGCCCATTGACCGGTTCAGACATGTCCGTGCTCCCTATACCTGTATTTCTAGTTAGCGATGAATCAGGGGAATTTTTGTGTCACGTATTTTACCTTTTCTAATCTCCTGTGTATTTCCTTCTCACCAACAATATGAATCATTCTAAGTACAAAAATAAATATTACATATAAGTGATACAAATCGCAATTATGCTGAATATGTAAAGGAATAATCGTCTACTTCTTAAAATAATTGCATTATTTATAATACATCCAGGAAAAGGTCGAACGTGATTAGAGTAATAAGTGTGGCAGGATTGTGCTGTGTTCACCCAGGTACCTAATGGGGCATCAAATGCTAATTATCAGCACATGAGCCATCCGGTAACATACTGCTCATTACTAGAAATGTCTCCTGTATATGCTCTAACTTCTTATTTTTACACAATAATAACAATTGCATATTTGAAATTAATAAAGTGATAATGAATTAATTTGATCCATTATTATTTCCTGTAATATCAGCAAATGCTAATTGTAGGTTAAGGTTACTCTATATTTATTATTATTTCACTTGATCTTATTTGTGTTATTTCTCCTTATTTATTTTCCAATCTATGGACTGCACACTCCACCTTCTTATGGTATAAAATCCACAGTAAGTAACCCTGAGTACAGAAGACAAGAACCTGTCAATCTCAATTTTCCCAACAATTACCAACAATCATTAAGTAGGCTATAACACTTACCAAAAGCCTCCAAGGATGATGATAATTACCTGTCTATCTGATTTACCTTAAGTGCTCACTATGCCATGAAGGAGATGCCCACCTCAAGACATTCACATGCTCAGGGTCGGTGCTAGGGTGTTCGTCGCCTCCCTGCAAACTTTAAATTTGCGCCTACCTGTTTAACAATATGTCATTAGGGTTTCTAGAGTATAGTATCCATGTAAGCATCATAAAACACAATCTTGTAACCACAATAAAAGAAAGCAAATGTATACAATACAGGCAGCATTCTAGTCTCCACTATACAAAT
>WWET01001391.1:293931-334481 GCA_011038615.1 Limnodynastes dumerilii | reverse complement strand
TCTATCTCAGTGTTTTTTTTGTATTTGCATTAGGTAGATTCTGACTGGTTTGCGGGGGCCATTGAAATATTACATCTAAATAAAATGGTGAGATCTTCTATTGTGATTGCAATCATTCTAACAGGAAAATAAATATTATCAATGGCCCTATGCCAGTCCATACAGAAAGGGAATGATTATATCAAGTATGATAGATAAAATGAGTTCTGGAAGGGGAACTGATGTTCTTTGTTTGTTTAATTAATTAAGTATGAAAGTGTTGCAATGCTTTATTGCCTTCAAAGGGAGAGATCACAGGTAGCTTTTGTTTCTGGTAGACTTTGGGGTTGATCCAGAATCAGGAAAATAAAATAAACTTATATGACAAACGCTATACAGGGGGAGGGAAGATTTGCTAAAATCTTATTGTTATATTTTTTAATCTAGATGAAGGTAAATAATTCCATCTGAAATCGCTGAAGTTACAAAGGTGTGCCGCCTCTGAAATAAGAACTCGATTTGTGAAGGCGAGATGAAATTGTTTAATCTCGCCGCGATTTAACCGCAATTTTTTGGTTTAAATTGCGGTATTCACAAAGATGCGATTTTACCACGATTTAAATCAAATCACACGAGTTGCTGCGATTTTGAAAGGGCTATATTTCAATAGAAAACAACCGCGATTAGCCCTTTAAGCGGTGGTTTTCTATAGAAAAGCACTGCGATTAGACCTTTAAAAATTTGCAGCAAGTCGTGGGAGTTAAAAAAAAAAAACCAAGTGCTACATGGTTGAAAGCCTTAGCCATGCTGTGCTGATAGAACTACAAGGCTAAGCATTGCTTAGCCTTGTAGTAATATCAGCGTCAGCATGGTAAGGCTTCTAACCATGCCGCGCTGTGTGTAGTGTGTGTAAAAAAAAAGACAGTGTGCACCAAACATACATTAACACATTACAGGAAGTGTGCATGTAAAAAATAAATTTTCCCTAACTAATTATGTTCCCTAATGTGTGCACTTACCTCTGGTGGTCACCGTGTCCTATCCTAAGTGTTTGAATGCAGTGTGGTGTTGTAAAAGAATAAAAGTTTTGGGTACTCACCTTTTGCTGTCATCTGTCTTGGGAAGCCTTGCTGGATGTGCTGAAACTTCTTCACTTGATTGGAGTCACTTGTCCGGTTCTCTGGCTCTTCTGGACTTGCCACGGCGGGACACGCTCCTCTTCTTCCGTAGTGATTCCCCTAATGACCATTTGGTCGCTAGGGGGCAGTGTTTTAATATGATAGATGACGTCATTTACACTGGTGCTCCAGCGTTTCTGACGTCATCTATTATATAAAACACTGCCCCCTAGCTATGAGCACCGTATGGCTAAGGCTTTCAACCATACAACACTTGCTTTTTTCACACACAAAAACACGTCAAGTATATTGAGGGTCAGGGACGTGCGATTACATGAAAATTGCACCTCTCAGGCTGCAGAATTTTTTTTTGTGATTTGAGGTCGCACTAAAGGCGATTTCTTTAAATTGCCTTTAGTGAATACCACAATTTTTTTTTCTATCTTTTGAATGGCAAACATCTGGACGATTTCTGTCCAGTGATGTTTGCCGAGGCGATTTTTTAAAAGCCATAAATCACGCGATTTGACCTTTTGTGAATACCGTGATCGTCCTTTGTAAATGAGGCCCAATGACTGAGGAGTGTCACGTTATGCGGTGGCAAGCACTGCACTTACCATCTCCGGCAGTCTGTTCTTCTCCTCCCACGGTCCCAGCGCTCCCGCAGTTCAGGGCTGCATAGACTGTCACTAGCACAATGACAGCATCCTTCACTCACCCCATCCAGAGTCCCGCTGCCGCCAGCGTCCCACGTGTGTTCTGGCGCCAAAGCACCGCGGGATCTCCGTTCCATGGGCGTCGCCATCTTACCTGCAGTCACGGATTCTGAGCCACCAATGGGATTCTGTCTCTCCGGTCCTCCAGCCAATCAGTGCACAGGGCACACTATTTAAACCCTGTTCACAGTGCTAATGTTGCCAGTACAACGAGTCTACTCACAGTGCCTGATTCCTGCCTTGACTCTGATCCTGATCCAGTCTCTCAGCTCTGATCCTGATCCAGTCTCTCAGCTCTGATCCTGATCCAGTCTCTCAGCTCTGATCCTGATCCAGTCTCTCAGCTCTGATCCTGATCCAGTCTCTCAGCTCTGTCCCGGATCCCCCCCAGCCAAGCTGACCCACTCCAGTCCAGCTGATCCAATCCAGTCCAGCTGATCCACTCCAGTCCAGCCAATCCATTCCAGTTTCCGGCCATCTGGCCCAACTACTCCAGCTTCCGGCCATCCGGCCCAACTACTCCAGCTTCTGGCCATCCGGCCCAACTACTCCAGCTTACGGCCATCCAGCCAACTAGCCCAGCATCCAGCCATCCGGCCCAACTACTCCAGCTTCCGGCCTATCCAGGCCAATTACTCCAGCATCTGGCCCATCCAGCCTTACTTCTCCAACCTCTGGTCCAGCTTGGCTGTCTTCCTCGGGCCATATCCCTTGTACCCTTAGTACGGACTGTTGTCTTGTTCTCTCCATACTCCATTGTGTATTTTACTCTACATGCACCAGCCTCCTATTAAACCTGCAAGTTTTCTATTTACGCCTACGCGTCAACTTACTCCCTTGGTACCTGTAACGGGTCCAAGATTCTGAAGCCGTGACATTGCCAAGTTCATGTTTTCTACCTTATCCCCATCAAGCGTTTCGGTCATCCAAACGCGCTTGTACAGATGATGTTGTTTTTTCTCTTCCTCCGTTCTTAACTTTTCCTCACGCATAACAGCATATTTGCGTGCCAAAAAAACCCCACAAATTAAGCATACATGTATGTTTTTAAAAACCCTTTCAACACTGTCTGTTAACATACATGCTTGCCTGACTGTTGAGGATTACATTCCATATGCCATCCCTCAAAGGTAAGCCAAGGTAAGCCAAAACCGGAATACTGTGTGATGGTTCCTTTAGTCACTGCTCCCATCCTCTTTGTTGTCTAGGAGGCAAACACAGAAACAAGACAATGTGGTCAGGTTTGTTAGTGAATGACAATTTCTTACACGCTCTCTACACTGTCATGCTTACCTGGATGAGGGTGCTGCAAGGCCCTATGCCATCCACCATGATCCAGTCTCTCAGCTCTGATCCTGATCCAGTCTCTCAGCTCTGATCCTGATCCAGTCTCTCAGCTCTGATCCTGATCCAGTCTCTCAGCTCTGATCCTGATCCAGTCTCTCAGCTCTGATCCTGATCCACTCCAGCCAAGCTGATCCACTCCAGTCCAGCTGATCCACTCCAGTCCAGCCGATCCACTCCAGTTTCTGGCCATCCGGCCCAACTACTCCAGCTTCCGGCCATCTGGCCCAACTACTCCAGCTTCCGGCCATCCGGCCAACTACCCCAGCATCCGGCCATCCGGCCCAACTACTCCAGCTTCCGGCCTATCCGGCCCAATTACTCCAGCATCTGGCCCATCCGGCCCTGCTTCTCCAACCTCCGGTCCAGCTTGGCTGTCTTCCTCGGGCCATATCCCTTGTACCCTTAGTACGGACCGTTGTCTTGTTCTCTCCATACTCCATTGTGTATTTTACTCTACATGCACCAGCCTCCTATTAAACCTGCAAGTTTTCTATTTACGCCTACGCGTCAACTTACTCCCTTGGTACCCACAAGATTCTGAAGCCGTGACAAGGAGACCCAGAGTATAAGAAAAGTAAACTTGTAAATCATATTCAATACATTACAAGGGCACTGTCAATACAGTCCTCAGTAAGAACACAAACTACTTCTCACTGTAGTGCTGCATGATTTAAAATTTAAAATTAAATCCTCCTGTAATGATATCATACCAGCAAGGCAAAGTGAATATCTTTATTGAGGAACACACAAGAGGACTCGAGGATGCAATATCAGTAGTCAAGGATACCTATTGCTCTGACAGTGAAGAGACGTCAGAGAAGGGTTTAAATAGAGCTGTCAAACAGTGATTTCCAGCAGGGGAATGAGCCCTACCTATGAACTAATGCATGCAGCAGAGAGTAAATACCAGGAAGTGCTGGAAACTAAAAGAAGGCCATGTATTCAGCAAAGGTAAACAAAAGACAAAAGGTGCAGTGAAAAGTACTGTTATCATGACAAAGGCAGAATAAATTTGTGTAATATGGTTATGCTTCCTAGATATATATATGTAATACAACATGCACTGGTCCCAATACCAAAGGGTCATTTCCGTATAATCAATTATTTAATATCTTTTGTATGGGCTGAAAAAAAAAACATGCTTACCCTTTCTACACTATGGAGACCTAAACACATAGGGGATTGGCCTTCTCTAGGTATATTATTTGACGGTCCAGTTGGTACATGTGTTACCCTGGCCAGGGCCAGGACTTGGTTTGTAACGTGCCCTGATTAACTTGATGGGGGACTCCATTTCTCCCCTCCAATTCCTTTTTGCAAATTATGGGCCTAGAACTCTGACTCTTATTGCATGACAAGCCATAATGGTTTGGATTACGACATGTGAATTATTCGTTGACTCTGTCCTTGATCTGGCCACTCCTCTCTGGTATAATAAAACCTTCCCGAAATTATTAGTTTTTCCGGGGCACTCAATGTTATGCAAGACAGGGATTACAGAGATAGGACAATTGTATTCTTCTGGGATTTGGAAAGACTTTACTTAGCTGTGAGAAGAATTTCCTATATCAAACCAACAATTTAACAGATACCTTCAGTCACGACATGCCCTTGAGTCATATGGGAAAGAACTTAGTAAATACTCAACCATCTCCCATGGGAAAATTGTTAAAACACAGCAGCAGATCAAAAAGTAGTCTCCTTTCTTTAGTCATCCCTTGGGGATTATATATATAACGATGATCTACCATCCTAAATATTGAAATTGGAAAAAGATCTTGGACCCCTGTCTGAGGAGGATTTGTCCCAAATACTAGCCATTTCTAGAGCTTCAACCTATTCCATAACATATCAACAAATCTCTCTTTCTATACTTCATAGAGACTGTTATTCTCTTAAATTTCTTGATATGGGCCTACACAACAACTCTAAATTCTAACTCTCAAATGTGCAAGACCTGATGCTACATTAAAATTGAGAATGTCCGGAAGTCTACAAATTTCATGGTGATGTATGGAATTGTGTAAGAACCACTACCCCATTGCTCCCTCCTCTAGATCCTAAAATCTCCCTTTTTGGTATCATAATAAAGAAGGTTTCTCTTCTTCAATTTATTAATATCAAAAAAGTCATACCTCCTGGGTTAATTGCTCAATATGGGATTGCTCCTGATCCTCCTTCTTTTCATAGATAGTGAATGATACAAGGAACCACAAAAAAATGTATGTACACTAAACGCAATACTATTTCTAAGTTTCATAAGATTTGGTCCCCATGGTATGATTCACCTTTCTCAAACATAAGGGAAAACACGCAAGATTTACCTAACAGAGGGCCGTATGCAGACTACAGGACGTATAACATACAGCCTATGCGTAGTACATTTTTACGTTATTTATGTATCTTTTTCTTATGTAGATTGCGTAAATGCAGTCTGAAAGACCGCATTTACGCAATCTACGTAAAGAAAAGATACGTAGATAATGTGAAAAATGTACTACACATGCACAGTAGGAAAAAACGCTAAACACCGGACATATATGTTATACGTCCGGTAGTCTGCATACAGCCCAGAATTTGCAATCATGTCTCTTTTCTCACTAAACATTTCTCACTAAACATTTCTCACTAAACATTTTGGGCCCCCCTACTAATTACTTAACCCTATCAATTATAATAAAATGTTATATTTTCCCTTCGCATTTTGAGATATTTATTGTTTACTACCTATTTATTGTTTACTACATTATATATATTTAGTTGTTAACTAAATACCTCTGAGATAAATTAGCATATTCACCCATTCATTTTCAGAAGAACCACCACTGGACCACCGGAGAGGTGAGTAACCATCTCCGTGGAGGGTTAGGCTGGGGGGAACTTAGGGTTAGGCTGCAGGTGGGGGGATTTAGGGTTAGGCTGTGAAGGGGGAGACTTAGGGTTAGGCTGCACGGGGGGACTTAGGGTTAGGCTGCAGGGGAGGGGTGATTTAGGGTTAGGAAGTGGGATTGCTTACCTTTCGGAGCACCGTGTTCACCCACACGTAAGGATTTACGTGACACATACGTGAATGGCCCATACGTTCACATTTACACTACGGAACGTATTTTCTATGGTGCACGTAAGCAGTACTTACCAAAACACGATTTTATGTCTCTGCCACGCGTAAATTCGCTCACAAGCGTTGTTCTGGATCTGGCCCAATGCCTCCTCGAGGCATATGCAATCGAAATCCCAGCCAGTTCGCAACCGATTCGAAAATCTACTATGTATGAAAAATGTACTAAGTACTGTTTTATATAAAGCCAAGATCTCTGGGTTTACATCCATGCTAAATCATTTCCCATAGTGTTTAAATCCCCTTTTCCACCACCTATATTTTGTTTTTGTTTTCTTCCAACCTTATCCTATCACTCATATGTGCCTCACTTCACAGGGTTAATGAGTGCATGCCATGAATTGGCCAGCGCTGCGGTTATTAGGAGACCTCTGACACCTGTGGACTAGCTCTCCCAGAGGAAGCCAGTGAAATGTACGTTGGAGAGGTGGTGTTTGGCGGGTAACCCTGGTGCATGGGAATCCCGCACTCGAAAGCTCCCAATACCTGGCAACTTCATTGAGGACCAGACTGAACTCCTTCTTTCAGCCCATAGCGCAGGGAGGATAAGGCACTGGCATGGAATATGTGAAGCCTGGCAATTTCTGCAAGGGACAGACGTCTATGGAATTATCATAGGGCGGTGCTTTACTTTACAGCACCACGGAGTTAAGGACTGGCCCGGTACCTATTGTTTACATTGTATCAGTGTGTTTTCTGATTGCTTATTATTAGCTCTAATACAATTACTATTGTTGTTTTATCACAAACTGCGTATCATTTATATCACACTATACAGTTACTACAACGGGAGCTTTCTATATTTCGCTCTTTTTTTTTATTAATAAATTACTGTTTTATGGCACAATGTGAGATTCTGATTTATATTACTTTTTGATTGGAATGTTTGATATATGGGGTATGAGATTTAGTGCACCAAACTAAACAGCTTCTAGAATCCTGTCTATGGGGTTCAAGAATCCGTGTACTGTAGCCTAAATTGCCAGACTACATGGGGGCGCATTGAAATGTGTGTATGAGAGAGTGAGAGAGATAGAAGGGAAGTTATGTGTATGTGAGAGAGAGAGATGGGCAATTATGTGTATGTGTGTGAGAGAGAGAGGCAGTTATGTGTATGTGTGTATATATGTGTGTGTGTGTGTGTATATGTGTGTGTGTGTGTGTGTGTGTGTGACAGACAGAATGATGGGCAGTTATGTGTATGTGATAGAGAGATGTTATCTATACCAATAATTTGTTACACATTGCAGTATGGAATCAGCGTGTAATACTATCATTGGGCCTGATCCAGAACTACGCGTCGGAGCGAACTTACGCGTGGCGGAGACGTAAAATCGCTGTTTAGAACGTACTGCGCATGCGCACCATAGAAAATACGCACATTCACGTAGCGTAATTGTGAACGTATGGGCCATTCACGTATGTGTCACGTAAATACTTACGTGTGGGCGTGCCAATTTTACGTTTCAACAAAATACGTCTGAAATACGTGAAGTAGGTGGGAGGTGGTATTTAAAGTGTACAGTATGGGCGTGCTTAGCTGCGTAAATTCGTCCAGCTGTTCCGTACGCGTGCGTATGACAGTGGTTACGTTGGAAAAAGTTAAGGTAGGGTTTGGGAAGCGTATCTTGACAAAATACGTCTGTGCAAGGGGTGTGCCGAGGGGAGTGTAGCGAACTTACGTGCACAAAAATACGCGAATAAACGTACGGCACACGTAGTTCTGGATCTGGCCCATTGTACTGTTGCAGGGTACTCCGGTCCATATTTCCCCTGCAGCATTCCTTCTTGCTAGGGATCCTAGTTGATTACCTTGCAGCTGGGATGCACTAGCTGAGGATTAGACTGTGAGTATTCATGAGCCAATGGGGATGTGTCTCTCCCCTTAAATAGCTGTCAGCTGATAGCCTCCTGGCTGGTCATAGCTTCTAGCATTACTTTCTGTGGTCCTGTGGGGATTTCTGATCCAATCTCTGATTCTTGAGTGCCCTGTTTCTGACATTCTCCTCTCTTATTAGCCTCCTGGCTGTTTGATCTCTCCTGCCAAGTTCCTTGTCTGCTGCTTTGTGTGAGTGAGTTTACCCTCTGTGGGTAAAGCCTTCCAGGTTTCCTGGGGTTTTGTGCTTTAACACCTGTACTCCTGGGGCCAGATTTACTAAAGTTGAGATTGTCAAAAGTGGCAGTGTTTTTTTTTGTTTTTTTTTACTGGCGATTTTGAAATCTCAGATTTACTAATGTCATCTCGGCCCAAAAAATCACCTGTGATGGTTAAATTTCCAACTCGCCGTAGTTTTACATTCTCCGGCGATTTTTCCCATTCTGCACACACAAATCTCAGAGTTACTAAGGGGTGAGTTTTAATCTCGCTGTAGAATGGGTGTAAAATTTTAAGAGAAAATAGAGGTAGGTTAGTGTCGATTTCCTACAAGCTTAATCACGACTATTAAACCCTTAAAAAAAATCACCACACATCACTGTTGTTTATAAATTGACAGGGGAAACTTGCCCCTTAGTAAATTCAGGATTTTTTTTTTTTAATTGCTGCCAAACTACAGTCATGTGCAGCGATTTTTTTGGGGTGATTTGAAGCACCTTTAAGTAAATCTAGCCCCTGGAGCTGTTTATTTCCATCTGTACTCCAGTTATCTGGTTACTATTGTGCTTATTATCTGTGTTTTGTGTTGCAATCTGCATCTCTCTGATTACTAACACCTGTCAGTCAATCCAGTCTGTCTGTTAGTACTTCTGTTCATCTGAATGCTTTGCTTTTGGTGCTTTCCTCCTGCACCATTCTGTTTATAACAGTCTGCCTGTACTCATACCAATCTGTACTTACTTTGTCTACTCACCTGCATGCCAGTTTGTCTGGTCAATACAGTGCAGTCTCTGTACTTACCTTGCTCACTCACCTGCATGCCAGCTTGCCTGGTCAATATAGTGCAGTATCTGTGCTTACCTTGTCTACACTTGCCTGCATCCTAGCCCACCTAAGTATTTTTGTACTTAAGCTGTACTACTTTTGCGCTTCTGGCCTGCATGCTAGTCTGTTGGTAAGGGCGTCTGTCATCATCCTCTGGTCTCCTTGTGTCTCAATCTAGCTTTGGATTGTCCACTGAGGGCTGCGACCTGCTACTTGGGCGCAGCCATGTCCATCCCCACCATCAGGGGCTCTGGCGAACAACTCTCTTCTACGTTCTCAAAAGACCTGATTTTGAAATGAGGGGCCAGATCCAGAGCTACGTTTCAAGACGTAGTGTATTTACTATGCACTCCCCTAGACACTCCCCTCGCTCGTACGTACTTTGGCCGTTTCGCATTTGCCGAACCCTTCCTTAACTTTACGCTGCATAAGTACTGAAGTACATACAGGCTACACGTACGTACCTGCCTAAGCACACCCAGACTGTATGATTTAAATGCCTCACCCCGCCTCCGAAGAATAATTACAGGAGTCGTATGTTTGGCACGCCCCTTCGTAGTTACGCTGTTGATACGAGGCTGGTACGTACGTTCAGAGTTACATGGCATAACATCTGCCACGCGCATGCGCAGTACATTCAAAACAGTGTTTTTACTTACTTCTCAGTCTGCTCCTAGGAGAGGAAAGTTACACCTGGGCAAAGCTATACTGATTTCAGGGGAGTTATATTTCATCTGTTCAAACAGTATAATAGTTGAGAGGTGAAGTTTCGCAGCCCAATTCTTAATATAAATGTATAATAGGTGTAATAGTGAGCTGATCATGATCTGTGTGCAATAAGCAAAAGTATTCTTTCTGCAAGCCTAGATTAAAATTAATTTGACTCCTCCTAAAATCAACATGGTTTTGCCTAAATCTGTCCTTCAGGATGTGTGTGTGGTCCGCCCAACATATTGGAGAACACACCCATAAAGAAGGACATAAACACCATTCCTTGTGTCACAGTTGATAAATTGCTGAATATCAACACATTTTTTTGAAACAGAAGATATAATCTGACTTTTCTTATTTATCATGTGATTGCAAGTGAAACATACAGATTTGAGACACACAAAAAAAACCTGAATGTAAAGTGCTATCTGATAGTACCAAAAATGGACCACTAGTACTGATTAAAGCACATAGGGAACGTACTGAAGATCTCAAAATCAGCAAAGGTAATATGTTGGAAATATTGAAGTAATACAAGGATGGCGTGTCGTACTGTATGGGCCGTCTCGTGGCCAAGCCTCATCCTCACTCCCGTTAGTCCATTAATGTGTTCCACTCAAGGGAAATAGAAGACAAAATACAAGGCACCTAATAGTGCAAATCAGTTTTTTCAAAAGATAGTGTAATGAACACAGTATTATACTCACAATGAGTGCATGAATATAAATGTGTTCCACTCAAGGGAAATAGAAGACAAAATACAAGGCACCTAATAGTGCAAATCAGTTTTTTCAAAAGATAGTGTAATGAACACACTGGATCAGGCCCAATGAGTGCATGAATATAAGCATATAAAATAAGTGCAGATGAGTCCCGACGATTAGCAGCAACTTCAAATAGGCACATATGAATAAAATATGTACATATAAAATAGCTTCTCCAAGCACCAGTCAACGCGTTTCGATTGTTGAACAATCTTTCTCAAGGCTACAATGTAATTGAGGTGCTTAGAGATATATATAGGAAACGGAAGAGGAAATTATTTAACCCTTTATTAAACATTCAAACTAAGAACATATAAATCATGGTGCATTTAAAAGATTTTGAGGAGAAGATATCATAAATAAATAAATAAATACTTAAAAAAAAAAAAACAGAGTAAAAGATAAATACAGATTTATAAAAATTTATAGAACCATTTAATCTCGAAGTCTGCATTTAAACCATCCGGAGATAAAGTCTTCATTATATGTATCCACCTCATCTCCGCTTTTTCAAGTGCATCTTGATGGTATATTTCTCTCCACTTAGGGGTGATTTTATCTATAAGGAAGCAACTGAACATTTATGTTTTTCTTTAAAGTGCATAGATAAATTGTGTTTTAAAAAACCTTTTTTGATGTTGTTTACATGTTCAGCCCTGCATACTTTTAAGGGGCGACTGGTCCTACCTATGTATTGTAGGCCACAAGTGCATTCCATTAAATAAACGACATTTTTGCTAGAACATGTAATAAACTGGTTTATATTAAAAGATTTTTTATTATTTGTGGATTGAATGCTGGTTGTTTTTGCAGGTTGCTTCGTATGTGTGCGACAAATAATACATGTGCCGCACCTATAAAATCCTTTTGATTTAATAGGGTTCTTTATAAGTGGGACCGGGCAATATGCACTTCTTGTTAAGAAATTACTCAAAATTTTTTGCCTTCATATAGACAAAAATAGGAGCAGGAGGAATCAAAGGTTGTAAGACTGGATCTGCCATTAACACATGCCAGTTTTTTCTAATAACTTTCAGAATTTGTTTGTGATGGATGTTATATTGAGTGACAAAGGAGAGATAAATTGTCACCCTTTTTATCAGTTACTTCTTTGGGTTTTGGTACTAACAGAAGTTTTCTATCATAGTTTGAATTCCTATGATGGCAACTTTCAGTGCTGATATAGGAATAGGAGTCAGTGGGAGTGGGTGGGTTGATGAAACCATTGTCTATTGTTAAAGTGAGATCCAAAAAGTTTTATGCTTACTTGGCTGACATTATAGGTAAGTACAACATTTTTTAAATTGTCATCCCAAACAGCTTCTTTTTCCCAAGATGTTAAAAACAGATTTGCGTAGCTTGGGGCCAAATCTGTTTTTAACATTGGGAAAAAGGGAAAAATTGGGAAAAATAAGCTGTTTAGGATGATTTAAGATGGCAACCCCATCTTATTAAGTATTACCGCTATATATGACATTATATTCTTGTGGAGGGGCCCAAGGGACCCGTTAGAAAACTTCTGTATCCACCTGAATCAAAATTTTAAAAATATTGGGCCAGATCCAGAACAACGCTTGTGAGCAAATTTACGCGTGGCGGAGACGTAAAATCTCCTTTTGCACCATAGAAAATACGCTCAGTAACGTAGCGTAATTGTGAACGTATGGGCCATTCACGTATGTGTCACGTAAATACTTACGTGTGGGCGTGCCAATTTTACGTGAGTCCAAAATACATCTGAAATACGTTAAATAGGCGGGGGTTTGTATTTAAAGTGTACAGTATGGGCGTGCTTAGCTGCGTAAATACGTGTTGCCCATATGTACGTGAGCGGATCACTGCGGTTACGTTGCCAAAAGTTAAGGTAGGGTTTGAAAAGCGTATCTTGACAAAATACGTACATTCAAGGGGTGTGCCAAGGGGAGTGTATAGAAGGTATGCACGTGTAAATACGCTACGCGAGTAAACGTATGGCAAACGTAGTTCTGGATCTACCCCATTGTACTTACCTATAATGTCACCCAAGTAAGCGTAAACTTTTTGGATCTCACTTTAACAACAGACAATGGTTTGATCGAAGTCTCTAATTATATGAAATCCACTGATTCCAATTCCTATATCAGCACTGATAGTTGCCATCATAGGGATTGGATTAATTTCTATGTATTAGATGAAATTGTACTGATCAAGCAGACTATATTCAACCTCAGATGGGAGAATATTCCACTTATCTATCACCCTTTCAGTGAAGTAATTTTTCCGCACATTTCCTTTGAATCTACCACCCTCCAGTTTATATTCATGCCCTCGTGTTCTATTACACCTTTTCTTTTGAAAAATGGTACCCTCCTCTAGCTGGTCACAACCCTTGATGTATTTGAAAGCTGCTATCATGTCCCCCCTCTCCCTGGAGCCATTTAAATTGTACAGTATGGGCGTGCTTAGCCCGCTACGAACAGTGCGTCGCTACGAAAATACGTACGAACACAGGGAAAAGTTAGGGTAGGGTTCGGCGAGCGTAATGAAAAGAAGGTAAGGGGAGTGTCGTGGGAATGAAAGTTTTTACACTGCAGCGGTAATACGCTCCTCTCTCATTCGTTGGTCTGGATCAGGCCCATTGTGAGTATAATACTTCATTACATTATCTTTTGAATATACTGAATTGCACTATTAGCTGCCTTGTATTTTGTCTTCTATTTCCCTTGAGTGGAATGCATTAACGGACTAACAGGAGAGAGGACGAGGCTTGGCCACAGCAGGAAACCGGTATCGAGGGTTTGAACTTACCACAAGACGGCCCATACAGTACAACACGCCATCCTTGTATTCCTTCAACATTTCATCACTCCTGTCGGGTGGACTTCTTCATCCTGATGTCTCATTTGATTGTGTACCTTACAGTATAGTGACTGTAGAGACCTGAATACCTCTAACCGTAAGCTTGTCCCTATCTTCAATATTACTGGATCTTAGAACTGTTCCAGCAAGTGTACTTTAGACTTGGACTTAGTCTTTGATAATTCTCTGTGTGTCTATTACCATCACTGATTTTGAGATCTTCAGCATGTTCTCTATGTGCTTTAATCAGTACTAGTGGTCCATTTTTGGTACTATCAGATAGCGCTTTACATTCGGTTTTTGTTGTGTCTCTCATTCTCTATTTTGAAATTCTCATCACAGTTTTTTACATTACTGAAATACAAGCGGCAAAATCTGTATATAGGTGCTCTTCTATACTTCTGTTTGTTTGTATATTTAAACATACAGATTTACCACATTTAAAGTGTCCCTTTGATTTATCAGAAAGCCATAAATGACCTATTACAGAAGCAATATCCTCATTCTGGGCCGTAGTCAGAGATCCGTTTTTTTTCTCCGGTTTCCGTGTATATTTAGGTACGTTTAAACTGCGTATGCGTCGTAAATTTTTATACGCTGTTCACGTAGACTATACGCGTAGAAGTGCCTCACGAATGGACTTGTGAATCGCACATGGGTAAATAAACACGGAACTCCCATGGAAAAATACGCACTGACAGCTTACGCTGTAATAAGCCAGCCTTAAGTAAATCGCGCAGATCCCACACTGTACAATTAGCAAGCTTCCCCCCCCCGTCCACTTTAGTGCGTGGAGGGGAAGCACAGCGCTTGTACGGAACAAAGTTTCGTACGCTACTTGCTACACTAGTGGTATTATCGTAACACTTGCGTAACATCTGGAGGGCACTTGCGTGTGTAAGTGGCCTAACGGACCTAACTCTGGACCCGGTCCACTGTAATGTTTCCTCTCTATTATATATAGACTTTTTTTTTTTTCTTAAACAACATACTGTAGTATTTCTATTATTAAGAAGGACACAGTAGTTTTACCTATTATTAATAATAACTATCTTAATTTTTAATAAGGGAAACTACTGTATGTCATTTTTTAATACTGGATAAAACCACAGTGGGACATTATTCATAATGGAGGAAACTGTTTAGTTTGATTGAGTATGTAATCTGTCTCAGGAGAACTTGAGCTCTGCATCTTCGGCAGCACAGCAATAGAGTAACAATGGGCCTGATCCAGACTTACGCTGGCTGGCATTAAATCGCCATCCAGCAGCGTAAGATCGGCTTAAAAGCCGCTCTGCACATGCGTCGGGCAGATGTTGCCCGGCATTACTACGGAAACGCCCGATCGTGGATAGGGCTTTCGTAGCTTCAGCGTGGTATCGCTGGAGGGGGCGTCCCCCAGTGTTACTACGTTGCAGTTAGTGCAGGTAGGTGGGGGGAGGGAGTACTAACGCCGCCGTACCAGCGTATTTACACTCCCTTATGCAGGCTGAAGTTAGGGTAGCCTTCAGCCGGCGAAAAGGGAATGTAAATACTATGGGGCAGGGGGAGTCCCACGATGTAACGCTGAGCGTTCTTACACTCAGCGCTACATCGTAGGTCTGGATCAGGCCCAATGATCCCATGCAGCTGGCTGTGACTGTTGTATAAAGAAAAGGAAACAAAATAAGGTGATGGAGCAGAGGGGCAAATGCAGGAATTTTACACGAGTGGTTCCAAATGATTGCTGTAAATAGCAAGAAATCCTACAATGTGAACACACACACACACACACACACACACACACTGTGCCATATTGTTCAGATTATGCCACAGAGTATTGTCTTGTGTTACTATATGATTGATCTCCACTCCCACATCAATACCAACTATCAACACACCTGTCAAGAAACATTGTCAATTTTTCTGAGTTTGAAGGCTGTTGGCAAAGGAAAAAAGTATTAAGTAACAAATGTATTGTTAATGTTTTCTAAGCTTTTTTTTTTTCAAACTACATAAAGTTCTCATTTCTGCTATTATAGCCTTAATTTGAATGACATTAGTATTACCCATGTAAATATCCATGTTAAATTTAAAGCCATGTTATATTGAATGATAGGTCAGTAACAACATAAACAATACATTCAGGAAGACTGCTGTGTGACATAGGTGAGAATGATACAACCATTCTGGAAGAGAATCTTACCCTGCACTGATGCACATAATTCAGCTCAGTATTTTATCGGTGTCTCTAGGAGCAGTGTGGGCAGATGGCAAAGGTGAGATCAGCACACACTGATACAGAACAGACAGCTTTTTCATCTGATCAGACCATCTTCTGTGTTGATTAAGGGTGGGATCGAGGAACAGGAAGGAGAGGAATGAGAGCGCAGACTGAGAAGCAGAAAACTAACAGGCTGCCTCTAGTGGCCAGAGAATAAACTACATGTCATACACAGAAAGGTTCAGATTTATCGATACCCATAGTACTCCGCTGATGGCAGCCCTGTACATAGCTGGTACTTCTCATACATGTGCCTTAAGGGCAAAAGGTTATCGATTCTAGACAATGAGAGTCCCAGTGTTGTGTTATAACTCATTAATTTTTTAACAGATAGCTCACCTTTAGGCACCTCTTTAAACCTCCAATATAGCTCATAGTTGCCGACTCTCCCGGAATGTCTGGGAGACTCCCGAAATTCGGGCAGAGCTGGCAAATCTCCCGCAAGGAGAGATCATCAAGCCCCACCCCCATCCCTATGAAACCCCAAAAGGGGTACCTGATAGTCAAGGGGTGGGGCTTAATGACAAGATTTGCATAAATCACACTGTAAAGCCCCACCCCTCTATGGCTTCCCTCTGGGATCTCCCAGAGGGAAGGTTTTAAAAGTCAGCAACCCTGATATAGCTTCTGTAGACCAACAGCCCCTTGAGTTTGCTGAGCACAGCTTTGAGACTTTTATTAGTCACCTCAGCAGAAATGCCTTGAAAGTGGCAGGTGGCTTATTATCATATATTTGCAAATGTGTGTTACTTATACTTGTGCATTTTGTTTTACAGGTTGTATTGCGGGTTCTCTATTCTACTCGGTAACAAGCAGTGCACTGGGCCATTTTTTCCCATTGTTTCTATTTAATTTATTTCCTCTACCACCTTTTTGTAACACATCAATATACTTGATTTTAGGTGTATTAATAAAATAGGTGCTGAGTCTCCTGGAATGTCCAGGAGACTCACGAAATTCTGACAGTTCTCCCGGTATCCCAGGAGAGCCGGCAAATCTCTTGCAAGGGACTCGAGGCTCGTGGTTTCCAAGAAAGTCGTACCCACCTGCCTGGCAACACTAGTTTACTAATTTGCGTCATCTAGCTCTACTCCTATCCCTATGAAACCCCAAAAGTGGTAATTGATAGTCAAAGGGTGGGGCTTAATGACACGATTTGCATAAATCACGCCGTTAAGACCTACTCCTGCCTGCATCTATGGCTTCCCTCCAGGATCTCCAGGAGGGAAGCTTTTAAAAATGAGCAACCCTGATTAAAACAATTATTATTATTTTTTTTTTTACACAGTACTCAACTGGTAATATAATTCTGGAAGTAGCCTGGTTAATTATATAAAGTCTATTTATGGATCTGTGTACATTACAGCGAGTTTTGGAACCCATCTATTTTTACACTTACAGGAAGAGTTGGCACAAGGACTAAATTTATTTTGATTTTTACAGCTGATGCACATAATTCAGCTCAGTATTTTATCGGTGTCTCTAGGAGCAGTGTGGGCAGATGGCAAAGGTGAGATCAGCACACACTGATACAGAACAGACAGCTTTTTCATCTGATCAGACCATCTTCTGTGTTGATTAAGGGTGGGATCGAGGAACAGGAAGGAGAGGAATGAGAGCGCAGACTGAGAAGCAGAAAACTAACAGGCTGCCTCTAGTGGCCAGAGAATAAACTACATGTCATACACAGAAAGGTTCAGATTTATCGATACCCATAGTACTCCGCTGATGTCAGCCCTGTACATAGCTGGTAATTTTCATACATGTGCCTTAAGGGCAAAAGGTTATCGATTCTATCGAGAGTTATCGAGAGTCCCAGTATTATGTTACAGCTCATTCATTTTTTAACAGATAACTCACCTTTAGGCACCTCTTTAAACCTCTTTAAACCTCCAATATAGCTCATAGTTGCCGACTATGTCTGGGAGACTCCCGAAATTTGGGCAGAGCCGGCAAATCTCCCGCAAGGGAGTTTCCATGAAACCACTGCCTCAAGTCCTGCCCCCCTGCCTGGCAATACTAGTTTACTAGTGTTGCTAGGGACAGGGAGGGACTTGATGACGCAAATTGCATCATCAAGCCCCACCCCCGTCCCTATGAAACTCCGAAAAGGGTACCTGATAGTCAAGGGGCAGGGCTTAATGACATGATTTGCATAAATCACACTGTTAAGCCCCACCCCTCTATGGCTTCCCTCTGGGATCTCCCAGAGGGAAGGTTTTAAAAGTCAGCAACCCTGATATAGCTTCTGTAGACCAACAGCTCCTTGAGTTTGCTGAGCACAGCCTTGAGACTTTTAATATGTAAAGTTAGCATCACCTCAGCAGAAAAGCCTTGAAAGTGGCAGGTGGCTTATTATCATATATTTGCAAACGTGTTGTTATGACCCCTATGCAAGAGGTGGGCAAGGTAGTGGTACCCCGGGCTTACCCCGACAGGGAACCGGAGTGACCAAAGAAGAGGTAAAGAAGAAGCGGGTAACTCACCAGTTTGTAGAGCCTGATTTCCGTCTGAGCCCCTGATGGTGGGGATAGACTGGAGCTGATGGGACTTCGTCAGGATACGCACCTTCAGAGAAAACCCGGGAGAAGAACCGAAACAAAGGATGGAAACGAGACAGAGCCAGAAAAGGTAGAGAAGAAAGTGGGAGGAGACAGGGAAAAAGAGGAATACACAGATATGGGAAAAACACCAAGGAGAGAGAGTGCGGGAACCAAAGACAAAACAGAAAAATGGCAAGGAAACTGGGCAGGAATAAATCAGGGCACTCAAGATCAAGGAAAAAGGCACAAAGACACAAGGCAAAGAGAGAGCAAGCAAGACTGGCACAGAAACACAGAGAAACTAGAATCTATGACCAGCAGAGAATGTAACAGGTGGCAGCTAATTAAAGGGAGAGCCACATTCCCATTGGCTGCTAAATGCACATGACAAGAAGGCTAAGGTAATCCAGCTGCCGGATGATTAAGCAGGTTTCCTAGCAGGGAGAGATGCTGCAGGGGAAATCAGGACTGGAGTACCCAGCAAAAGTACAGAGGCATGATTACACGCTGCTGCCATATGCAGCGTGTAACACGTGTGTTACTTATACTTGTGCATTTTGTTTTACAGGTTGTATTGTGGGTTCTCTATTCTATTCGGTAACAAGCAGTGCGTTGGGCCATTTTCTCCCATTGTTTCTATTTAATTTATTTCCTCCACCCCCTTTTTGTAACACATCAATATACTTGATTTTAGGTGTATTAATAAAATAGGTGCTGACTCTCCTGGAATGTCCAGGAGACTCACGAAATTCTGATAGTTCTCCAGGTATCCCAGGAGAGCCGGCAAATCTCTTGCAAGGGACTCGAGGCTCGTGGTTTCTAAGAAAGTCGTGCCCACCTGCCTGGCAACACTAGTTTAATAATTTGCGTCATCTAGCTCTACTATTATCCCTATGAAACCCCGATAGTCAAAGGGCGGGGCTTAATGACACGATTTGCATAAATCACGCCGTTAAGACCTACCCCTGCCTGCATCTATGACTTCCCTCCAGGATCTCCTGGAGGAAAGCTTTTAAAAACGAGCAACCCTGATTAATACAATTATTTTTTTTTACACAGTACTCAACTGCTAATATAATTCTGGAAGTAACCTGGTTTAATATAAAGTCTATTTATGGATCTGTGTACATTACAGCGAGTTTTGGAACCCATCTATTTTTACACTTACAGGAAGAGTTGGCACAGGGACTAAATTTATTTTGATTTTTACAGATACACGATGAATGTTGTCTTAACAATCTATTCCGTCTTCCTCAATCAATTAGTTTGGGGATCATTTTAATTCCATATTTTCATTAGAATTGTTGTATTAGGAAATGTTGATTTCCTGGTGATTAACTGTCATGGAAATGTTTGGGTAGCTTCATAACATTCACTTCTCACACCCTTTAGAGTTTATAATTATTACAATTCGGCATATAACAAACTTTAACTTTCATTGCATGGCGAGGGTGGGGATTAGATTATACTGTTTGTATGAGTCTAGATTGTAATAAAATCCATTGACAAATGAGTCCACGGCCGTTTGGGAATGGACAAAGGAAGAAGTGGCCCATACTGAGGATGTCGTGGTGTCTTGTTCTTGGCGCAGAGAGGACATGAAAGCACAAATTCCCGGGAGTCCTGTGATATGGAAGGCCACCATACCGATCTGGACAACAGTTCCAACGTCTTCTTGACTCCTAAATGTCCTGCTGTCTTGCTAGCATGGCTCTCCTGGAGAACTTGACTTCTAAGTCTTTCAGGAACAAACAGTCGTCTAGCGGGTGTTTGAGCAGGAGCTTGACCTTGAGCCGCCAGAATCCTGGAATGAAGATCCTGTGTTAATCCAGCGATGATGCAAGTAGGAGGAATCATGGGTTGGGGAGGGAGGGAGGGACCATGTTGTGGCAAGAAAGCCCGGGAAAGAGCATCAGCTCGATGGTTCTGTGATCCAGGTCTATAAGTGATAACGAAATTGAAGCGAGTAAAGAACAAAGCCCATCTGGCTTGTCGAGGATTGAGACGTTTGGCAGATTCAATGTATGCAAGATTTTTATGGTCAGTCAGAACTGTGATGACATGCGCAGATCCTTCCAGCCAGTGCCTCCACTCTTCAAATGCCATTTTGATGGCCCACAGTTCCCGGTTTCCCACATCGTAATTCTTCTCTGCTGGTGAGAATTGTTTGGAGAAATAAGCACAAGGAAAATATTTAGCTTCTTGTGGGTCTTGTTGTGACAGAACTGCCCCTGCCCCGACATCTGATGCATCAACCTCGATGATGAAGGGAAGTTCAGGATTAGGATGTCTCAGAATAGGTGCTGAAACAAAAGCTTGTTTCAAAGCATCAAAAGCCCTTATCGCCGTTACCGACCAGTTTGTAGGATCTGCCTTTTTCTTGGTCAAGGCTGATATAGGAGCCATCAAGGTGGAGAAGGATTTAATGAATCCCCGGTGGTAGTTAGAGAATCCCATGAACCGCTGAATGGCCTTGAGATCTGTAGGTTGCTTCCATTCCAGGATGGCCTTCACTTTCTCTGGGTCCATGGCGAATCCTAACGGGGAAATAACATACCCCAAAAAGGTTATTCTGTCAACCTCAAATTCACACTTCTCCAACTTGGCATACAACCTGAACTCACGGAGACGGGCAAGGACCAGCTTAACGTGTTTACGGTGTTCTGTAACAAGAGAGCGCGTCTCAGAGGAGAGAAGAAGAAGCTTCAGCAAGGTAAGTTTGCAAATGGAAGGGGAGGGGAACACACCAAGGGGTAAAGAAGGTTCCAATAGAGAATGGGGCACCAAAAGGAGGGCTAAATTCTTACCCCCCCCCCAACAAAAAATGTTGTGACGTCCCAGCTTAATGACATAAGGGGCAGATTCAATTGAGCGTGATCACATCATGCAAATTCACATCACAGATTTTATCTCACCCCCCTATAGACGGAAATAGGCACACTTCACAAAGAGAGAACGTTAGGGTACCACTGAGCCAAACCTTTTTAATTCCCCCCTTACCCCAAATCATTCCACCAAAATAACGATGAATTCAACTTCAATTGAAATACTTTTATTTTGGTAGCTTTCCACATGGTACCTTACAACATGGGCATTATATTTATACTAAAAACATTTCTGAAAACCATCATTTATACGGACCTTATCCCTTTTCCACGTGTGTTCCGTGCACACAGATGTCTGAATATCTGCACGTAATAGGGTAGTTTACCTCTGTGTCACTCCCCTCTTACATATGTATCCATGCCCATAACCCTACCTTAACTCTTCTCTGCGAACCGGAAGAGGTTAACCCTGCCAACATTGTTAAAATGGATATCCCTCCCAACTTTGCATATTTAAAGGTGGTGTAGGGTTGGCACACCCTGTTGTATGGATCTACTTACATATGGAACTCCATTCCATACTACAAGGAGATCCGCTACGCAACATCTGCCGCATGCGGTACCATTGTTTAGGAATACTTGTTTATGCAGACTTAAATAATGTTACGCCTAATGGACCAGATCCAGACCCCCGCACCTTGCATGCAGAGTGATCTCCCCGTCTCTCCCCAATCTCGTACGTACCAAGTGTGACTTACATCGCTATAAAGCCGCCTTAAGTCCCACTTGTGGAGGTGTTGACACCCACACTGTACACTTTGCATGCTTCCCCCAGCCCACTTTCGCAGGCGGAGGGGAAGCACAACCCCTTTGATCTTAAAAGCCATCATACGGGACTAAGTTTCGTACGATGGTTGTTGCATTAGGTAAAACTAATGTAACATCTGGAGGACACGTGCGCTTGTGTGCATAAGTGGGCAATTGTTCCCATGTCTGAATCCGGCCCAATGTCATTAAGTCTGGATCTGAACCAACAAGTTGATTCAATTTTATAATTGAATGACTGAAGATTTGGCACAAGCAGTCTTGACATCCTAAGGGCCTATTACGAACTTAAACAATGCCTCCTTCAATTATACACGTTACTTCTTAACTTGACAGGAGTGTGGTTCTACCCCATCAACACTGTGACATCAAAGGAGAACATAAAGAAGCATTCTGGCCTTAAGCACCATTATTTTCATTTTAATGTATCAAAATATATCTCATTTAGGTTTACTAACATTGAGCCTGATCCAGAGCTACGTTTTTAATACACTGCGTAATTACCCCTCTATGCACCCCCCTAGGCATACCCCTCTCATGTATGTACTTTGGACGCGTTACGCTTTCCAAATCCTACCTTAACTTTACACGGTGTAACGGCTCTCGTACGTATAGCCCTCACGTAGTTACGTTGCTAAGCATGCCCATACTGTACGATTTAAATGCCTCATCTTGTCTTTGAAGCGTAAATATCGGTGGCGTATGGCTGGCACACCCCTTTGTAGGTTGATACGCTACTGATATGTGACTGTCCCTTACGCTTACATGGCGTAATAGCTACTGTGCGTATGCGCAGTAAGTACTAATGAGCGCTTTTACACTAGCAGCTAGCGGAAATTCACTTGCGTACGTTGTTCTGGATCTACCCCATTGGGTTGCTTGAACACATCCTGCCGTGTCACGCCTCTTCCTTCTTAAATATCTATGTGCTGTCTTTAAAGACTGCACGTAGTCAATCTATGTACCTAAATGGTACGTAGATTGCGTAAATGACCTACTATGCATGTGTAGTAGGTCATTGCTTAAAAGCCAGAGCTTCTTAAGCTTGAAGACGGTCCAGAGGGCCCAAACTAGAGGTGTCGCAATCCACGTGTCCTTTGTATCACAACCAATTTCGGCACGTAGGGCTGGATCCAGACCTAGCTAAGTGATTGAACTTAGTTACTCCTGGGCGAAACCATGTTGGTTGCAGGGGAGTCATATTTCATCTGTTGCAAATGGTATTAGAGTTGAGATGTGATGTTTCCTATCCCAAGTCTAAATAACAGTGTGATAGTAAAGCTAGTCAGTATCTGTGTGCAGTAAGCAATTCAAAGATATATCCCTGCATGCAAAGTATACAATTACCTTGACTTCCCCTGAAATCAACATGGTTTAGGAGTAACTAAGTTCAAGCACTTAACTAAGTCTCGATCCAGCCCATAGCGTATGGGCACACTTCAGCAAAGGTCAGAGCAGCTACATGACCAAATACATCGCACAAGGGTAGTGTTGTACACTGTATACTGTACAAAAATGTTTGAATTGGGCGGACACTTCAGCTGTAATATAAACATACCAAAACGGTGAAAAAATTACTTTTTTTTTTAACTTATTTAAGATTATAGGTAACTGATTAAATTACACTTTTCAATGTGTTTAACGTGACAAATCCTAATGGAAGGGTCTGAAATAGGTGGTGGAAGGTGAGCCCCTGAACTTAGACATGACCTGTAGTGGGGGCCAATGTTTTGATGTACGCAGTCTTTTTTATATCTGCGTTTGTCTCAGGATTGGGTGCACTTGCTTAGGCTCCGCCCTTTCTGTACATTGACTACATCCCTCCACCCCCTCCCTCGAAACAAGCCACAGAACGAAGGCTGTAGCAGCTCGAGTTGTGCTCAGATGTGATTGGTCGAGACTCACGACTGCAAGTTCTTCTATTCTGAGCAAGCACAGTAGTGAATCGTGAATGTAACGTCGGCTGGCATACACTCACCTCTGGTTCAGGCTCAGTTTGGCTTTTGAGATCTTATTAGTTCAATCTTAATCTCAAGGAAGATAAAATCCCATGTTTTAAAATACATTATGCGGTAAGGGGCAGATCCAGATCTAAGTGCTTGTTATGTTTCATCGTGTATTAACGCTACTGTAATTTCTATGCATTCCCCTCGCTCGTACGTACTTTGGTCATTTTACACTTTCCTAACCCTACCTTAACTTTTCAGGGTGTAAGTACTGACGTACGTAATGGATTCACATACGTAACAGCCTAACCCAGCCCATACTTTCCAATTTAAATGGCTCCAATCCGCCTAAAAAGCGTAACCACGGTTGTCGTATGGATGACCCGCCCCTTTGTTCATATTTACGCTGCTGGTACGTTCGTTCAGATTTACGTGGCGTAACATCTGCCGCGTGCATGCGCAGTACATACAAAACAGCGTTTTTACATCACTGGCTAGCATAAACATGCTAGCGTACATAGCTCAGGATCTACCCCTATGTAGTAATCACAGTTTGAAGTGTTCCTTACAATAGAATTAAAATAAAGTCCTGTTTCTAAGACGCCTGGAAACCAGTCAGCTTTGTTTACCAGATAGATTATAATTTGTGTTGAAAAAATAATTGGAGACAAATGACCCTTGTTTCAACTTTAGTCTTTTAGAGGATAAATTCTGTGTTTTGGAGAGTCGTTGGTGTAACTGTAGATCACAGAGCGTGTGTTATTTTCATATTATGCAAAACATTTTTATAGCCTTCATTAAAGCTATTTAAGACATTAATTGCAAGACAAGATCTGTTATTATTCTTACATCATCTTCAGTAGATAATATTTCTCTCTAGGGATATATGAAGATGAGAGGAATTACAAAAAACTATTTACCCACTATGGGGTAGATCCCGAGCTATGCACGCTAGCGTATTTATTTAGCTGGTGACGTAAAAACGCTGTTTTGCATGTACTGCGCATGCACGCGGCAGATGTTACGCCACGTAACTCTGAACATATGTACCAGCCTCATATCAACAGCGTAACTATGAATGAAGGGGTGTGACATCCATATGACAACCATAATTATGCTTTGGAGGCGGGGTGAGGCATTTAAATCGTACATTATGGGCGTGCTTCGGCACTTACGTACGTGAAGCCTGTAGGTACGTCAGGAGTTACACTTTGAAAAGTTAAGGTAGGGTTTGGCAAGTGTAAAACGGCAAAAGTACATATCAGCGAGGGGAGTGCCTAGGGGAGGCATAGTAATTACGCTAGTGTAAATACGCTACGCCTTGAAACATAAAGGGAACATAGGTCAGGATCTGGCCCTATGAGCTATATATACACTCTCCCTCCATCCACTCTTCCTCCCCTCTGTATACTTTTCTTCTCTCCCATCCTGTCCCTCCATCCACTCTTCCTCCACTCTGTCTTCTTTTGTGCTCTTTCCCCCATATACTATTAGTTCACTCTGTCTTCTTTTCTTCTCTTCCATTGTGTCCCACCATCCACTCCTTCTCCACTCTTTTTTCTCTTTTCACCCATCCTCTCCCTCCATCCTCTCTTCCTCTGTTTTCTTTTCTTCTGTCACGTCCAGTTCATCCATTTACTCTTCCTCCACTCTCTTCTTTTCTTCTATTTTCTTCCATCCTGTACCTCTATCCACTCTTCCTGCACTCTGCATTATTTTTTATTTCCCATCCGGTACCTCTGTCCACTCTTCCTGTACTCTGTATTCTTTTTTTCTCTCCCATCCTGCATTCTTTTCTTCTCTTCCACGATTCCTGCACTCTGCGTTATTTTTTATTTCCCACCCGGCACCACTCTCCACACTTCCTGTACTCTGTATTCTTTTCTTCTCCTCCATCCTGTACCTCTGTCCACTCTTCCTCCACTGTCTTCTTTTCTTCTTTCCTTACCTGTCTAACTCAACTTTACCACTATGTCTTCCTCTTTCGCCACTAAAATATCGGTGTCCTGCTTACTGCAATTGAAGATGCATGATTCTAGGTAATAAGGTTAAGAATTATTTTAATGCCGAACACAGCATTTTAGTGCCAGCAATCAATTATCTGACTAAGGAACAATGGTGAAGGCAGGTACAGAGAAAACAGTGGGTAGTGGAGTATAGAGGAAAAAGTGGTGCAGAGGGAGTGTGGAGGGGATAATGTGTAGAGTAAATTAAAGGGGAGAAGTCAATACTAACAGGTGGATGGATCAAAATTTAACATTATAGTAAAAGAAAATTAAATTCTAGATATATCTAACACTACATCTCTCCTTTCATACTATACAACATAACCTCTATATTTCCACATTCACCACTGTTGGTGAAATTTTGAAATCAGTTATAACAGTTATTTGATGTGTAATTTTCCGTAATTCGCTGCTAGAACTAAAATATTGGCTTTGCTCCTTCCTCAAGTGTTTACATTATAAGTGACGTTCTAAACATTGTATTGTTATCTCTAGCAAAGCCTTATTGTTTTTATAATGCCCTGAAACTGCTGATTTGATGAAATGAATGAATGGAAATTTTGATAGTGATTGTCTGAACCATGGACTGGGGCCAATTGGTGCTGGAAACTACCATATAGTTTATACTTCTGCCCACAGTAATAACATCTCTTATAGTTCAGTTTACCTATTGTACAGTAAGAACAACAGTTAGTAATGGGCGTAGAGGTAGTGTGTTGGTGTAAGATAAAATAGGAACTATTATGAATTTGTCATCTGTCTCACTCGTCTGGCTGCAAAAAAACCCACAAAAAAACCCATGCAAAATTATATGACATGATCGCTGCTGAGAATATAGCAAATTTTTTATATAATGTAGACATACACTACCTGACTGACAGGTCTGGAGAATAGAATTTACATGCAAAAGGCAAATTCATTCTCCTGATCTAGTCTCCCTCCAGGATACAATAGCGTATAATACACTTACCTGACCTATGGATGCTTGCTCAACAACGCTGAAATGGAGAAAGAAGAATTAAATTCAATTGTGACTCCTGCTCGACAGTCCCGGGATCAACTGTGACGCCTGCTTGACAGTCCTGGGATCAACTGTGACACCTGCTCGACAGTCCAGAGAAAAACTGTGACGCCTGCTCGACAGTCCCAGAATCAACTGTGATTCCTGCTCGACAGCCCAGAAATCAACTATGACGTCTGCTCGATAGTCCCGGGATCAACTGTGATGCCTGCTCAACTGTCCTGGGATCAACTGTAACACCTGCTCGACAGAGTTGGGATCAACTGTGATGCCTGCTCAACTGTCCCAGGATCAACTGTGACGCCTGCTCAACAGTCCCGGGATCAACTGTGATGCCTGCTTGACAGTCCAGAGATCAACAGTGACGCCCGCACGATAGTCATGGGATTAACCGTGACGCCTGCTCGACAGTCCTGAGATCAACTGTGACACTTGCTCAGCAGTCCCGGAATAAACTGCAACGCCTGCTCATCTGTCCCGGGATCAACTGTGACGCCTGCTCGACAGTCCCAGGATCAACTGTAATGCGTGTTCCATAGTCCCAGGGTTAACTGTGACGCCTGCTTGATTGTCCCGGAATCAACAGTGCGCTTGCTCGACAGTCCTGGGATCAACTGTGACGCCTGCTTGACAGTCCAGAGATAAACTGTGACGCCTGCTTGACAGTCCCGGAATCAACTGTGACGCCTGCTCAACAGTCCAGAGATCAACTGTGACGCCTGCTCGATAGTCATTGGATCAACCGTGACGCCTGCTCGACAGTCCCGAGATCTACTGTAATGCTTGCTCGACAGTCCCGAGATTAACTGTAATGCCTGCTCGACAGTCCCGGGATCAACTGTAATGCCTGCTCAACTGTCCCGGGATCAACTGTGACGCCTGCTCGACAGTCCCAGGATCAACTGTGATGCGTGTTCGATAGTCCCGGGATCAACTGTGACACCTGCTTGATTGTACCGGTATCAACAGTGACGCTTGCTCGACAGTCCCGGGATCAACTGTGACACCAGCTGAACAGTTTCTAGATCAACTGTGATGTCTGCTCGAAAGTTCCTGGATCAACTGTGACGCCTGCTCGACTGTTCACGGATCAACATGCAAAATTATATGACATGATTGCTTCTGAGAAAATAACACATTTTTAATGCAATGTAGACATACAGACCTGATTGACAGTTCTGGAGCAAGGAATTCACATGCAAAAGGCAAATTTATTCTCCTGATCTAGTCTCCCTCCAGGATACGGTTGCGTATAATACACTTACCTGCCCTATGAATGCTTGCTCAACAGTGCTGAAACCGAGAAAGAAGAATTAATTTTTGACGCCTGCTCGATAGTCCCAGGATCAACTGTGATGCCTTCTTAACAGTCCCAGGATCAATTGTGATGCCTGCTCGACAGTCCCAAGATCAACTGTGATGCCTGCTCGACAGTCCCAAAATCAACCGTGATGCCTGCTCGACAGTCCTGAGATCAAATGTGATGCCTGCTCGACAGTCCCGGGATCAACTTTGATGCCTGCTCGACAGTCCCGGGATCAATTGTGACGTCTACTCAACTGTCCCAGGATCAACTGTGATGCCTGCTTGACAGTCCCAGGATCAACTGTGATGCCTGCTCCATAATCCTGGGATCAACTGTGACGCCTGCTCGATTGTCCCTGGATCAACTGTGGCGCTTGCTCAACAGTCCCTGAATCAACTGTGACGTCTGCTCGACAGTTCCTGGATCAAATGTAATGCCTGCTAGACAGTCCTGGGCTCCACTGTAACGCCTGCTCGATAGTTCCTGGATCAACTGTGACGCCTGCTCGACAGTTCCTGGATCAACATGCAAAATTATATGACATGATTGCTGCTGAGAAAATAACAAATTTTTAATGCAATGTAGACACACAGACCTGATTGACAGTTCTGGAGCATGAAAGTCACATGCAAAAGGCAAATTTATTCTCCTGATCTAGTCTCCCTCCAGGATACGGTTGCGTATATTACACTTACCTGCTCTATGAATGCTTGCTCGACAGTGCTGAAACCGAGAAAGAATTAATTTGTGATGCCTGCTCGATAGTCCCAGGATCAACTGTGATGCCTTCTTAACAGTCCCAGGATCAATTATGATGCCTGCTCGACAGTCCCAAGATGAACTGTGATGCCTGCTCGACAGTCCCGAGATCAAATGTGATGCCTGCTCGACAGTCCCGAGATTAAATGTGATGCCTGCTCGACAGTCCCGGGATCAACTTTGATGCCTGCTCGACAGTCCTGGGATTAACTGTGACGTCTACTCAACTGTCCCAGGATCAACTTTGATGCCTGCTTCATAATCCTGGGATCAACTGTGACCCCTGCTCGATTGTCCCTGGATCAACTGTGGTGCTTGCTCAACAGTCCCGGAATCAACTGTGACGTCTGCTCGACAGTTCCTGGATCAAAAGTAATGCCTGCTAGACAGTCCCGGGCTCAACTGTGACGCCTGCTCGATAGTTCCTGGATCAACTGTGACACTTGCTCAACAGCTCCTGGATAAACTGTGACGCCTGCTCGACAGTTCCTGGATCAACTGTGACGCCTTCTCGATAGTTCCGGGATCAACTGTGACGCCTGCTCGACAGTCTTGAGATCAACTGTAATGCCTGCTCGACAGTCCCTGGATCAAATATGATGCCTGCTTAGCAGTCCTGGGATCAACTGTGACACCTGCTCGACAGTCCTGGAATCAACTGTGATTCTTGCTCGATTGTCCCAGGATCAACTGTGATGCCTGCTCGACAGTCCCGGGATCAACTGTGACACCTGCTTGTCAGGCCCTGGATCATCCGTGACACCTGTTCTACAGTCCCTGGATCAACTGTGACGCCTACTCAATTGTCCCAGGATCAACTGTCACACCTGTTCGATTGTCCTGGGATCAACTGTGATGTCTGCTCGACACTTCCAGGATCAACTGTGACACCTGCTCGACAGTCCCGGGATCAACTGTGATGCCTGCTATACAGTCTCGGGATTCAACTGTCACGCCTGCTCATCAGTTCCGGATTCAAGTGTAATGCCTGCTCAATTGTCTCAAGATCAACTGTGATGCCTGATCGACAGTTCCTGGATCAACATGCAAAATTATATGACATGATCGCTGCTGAGAATATAACAAATTTTTAATGCAATGTAGACATACAGACCTGATTGACAGTTCTGGAGCATGGAATTCACATGCAAAAGGCAAATTCATTCTCCTGATCTAGTCTCCCTCCAGGATACGGATGCGTATAATACACTTACCTGCCCTATGGATGCTTGCTCGACAACGCTGAAACCGAGAAAGAAGAATTAAATTGTGGCGCCTGCTCGACAGTCCCAGGATCAACTATGACGCCTGCTCGACAGTCCAGAGATTAACTGTGATGCCTGCTCGACAGTACTGGGATTAACCGTGACGCCTGCTCGACAGTCCCAAGATCAACTGTGACGTCTACTCAACTGTCCCAGGATCAACTGTGATGCCTGCTCGATAGTCCCGGGATCAACTGTGACGCCTGCTCGATAGTTCCGGGATCAACTGTGACGTCTGCTTCATAGTCCTGGGATCAACTGTGACGTCAGTTTGATTGTCCCTGGATCAACTGTGACGCTTGCTCAACAGTCCCGGGATCAACTGTGACACCTGCTCGACAGTTCCTGGATCAACTGTGATGCCTGCTTAGCAGTCTCGAGATCAACTGTGACGCCTGCTCGACATTCCCGGGATCAACTGTGACACCTGCTCGACAGTCCTGGAATCAACTGTGACTCTTGCTCGATTGTCCCAGGATCAACTGTGATGCCTGCTCGACAGTCTCAGGATCAGCTGTGACACCTGCTCGACAGTCCCGGGATCAACTGTGCTCGTCAGTCCCTGGATCATCCGTGACGCCTGTTCTACAGTCCCAGGATCAACTTTGACACCTGCTCAATTGTGCTGGGATCAACTGTCACACCTACTCAACAGTTGCTGGATCAACTGTGATGCCAGCTTGATAGTCCTGGGATCAACTGTGATGCCTGCTCGACAGTTCCTGGATCAAATATGACGCCTGCTCGGCAATCCCGGGATCAGTTGTGACGCCTGCTCAATTGTCCCAGGATCAACTGTGACGCTTGCCCAACAGTACTCGAATCAACTGTGACGCCTGCTCGACAGTTTGGTGCTCGTTGATGACGTCTGCTCTACAATTCTGGACAATACACGAGTTGGACGGATGAGTATTATACTAAATGTTATTTTTAATGTTTGTTTTATGGTTAGGGTTAAGGTTAGGCTGCACTGAGGAAAAGGTTAGGGTAAGGGTAAGGGTTAGGGTTTATGTCTGACTTTTTTCAGACAGCAGCACTAAGATCAGTATTGGGACACTGTAGATCCAATCCTCCATGCTAGTTCCATACACCTGGAAGTTTGGAAGTCTGTCTCCTCTGTCACTTCCCTATCTCATGCGAACCATAAGCCTACCTTAAGTCTCCCGTGCGACCTCTGATCCACATTAAAGTCTTTAAACAAGCCCTTACCATGTAATTTAAATGCTCCCCTGCCCATCTCATGGAGGTTTTGGCGGGTGAAGGGGATTGGCCGTCCTGTCCTTATGTGTACGGAATTCTGTAGACTAGGAGGTCCCCATCGTAACATCTGCATGCTCAGATGTTACTGTTAGGCTTGCATAAGTAGCCTAATGTACGGGGGTCTGGACCTGATCAATGTCATTAAATTAACCAAGTTTTTGTAGCTATTCATTTACGGTTGAAATAATGTTGTCATGTGAATGAATATTGCAAATATAACTATATGTACTGTATATAATATAACTATATGTACTGTATACCACACCCCATTCCCCCAGATCAAGAGAGAATGGATGCAAGCGCTCGCATCATGTGTATGGCAAGATGTCATACATTCATACATGGCAATAGGCTGAGATGTGTAACGTAATATTTGTTTGGTTTGTGGGGCTGTGTTAAAAATAGGGGCTTTTATTAAATGAACATTTTTCCCTGAAAGCTAGATACACACCTATGCAATTATTGACCTGATCAAATGATTCCAAAAGACTGCACACTCCCACAATCTTGATTTTTAGTGATATGAGAGGTCAGATTGTTGATTTGGTTTTTCTGAACATCACATTCACTGATTTCTAGCCTCGCTATGCAGCATAGACAGATATCTGTACACCGTGTATGCAGTCAGGATTGTTTTAGCAGATGGTTAAGAGAGATGAGGATCTCAGATCAGCTGGTAAATTGATATCATCTATACGTGACTCGCATCTCAAGTATGATTACATACAGTCTTATTATTATTATTAACGCTTATTTATATAGTAAATTAGAGTGAATTTAGAGTTAGGCTGCGCTAAAACACTGTAGCCACAAAAGGATAAATGAGGAACCTACAGCCTCAAGATAGACAAGATAAAACAAAGAAAGTATTGCTTTGATAGTGCTGTGCAAATATGCAATAAATAAATAACTGTTTTATCTAAACAAACTTAATAATGGGGCCAGGTGTGCATAAATAACTATAAAACTAAATATATCAAAACACTAAACAAACTGTCCTTTTAAAATTGCTTCAAAAATGCCCATATCACTCAACCAGAAAAAACATGCGGAGAGAGAGAGAAAAAAAGTTCTCTCTCCGCATGTCCCTAACACATTCATACATACACACTAGGGTTAATTAAGTCCACCATCAATTAACTTACCAGCATGTTTTTGGTTTGTGGAGCACCCTGAGGAAACCTATGCAGACACTAGGAGAACATACAAACTCCACACAGATAAGACTTAGCCCTGGAATCTAACTCATGACCTCAGCGCTGTGAGACACAAGGGCTGCTCACTGAGCCACCACCGTGCCAGGTGTGTACCCAGCGTTACACTAATCCCTTGACCTGATGCAGGATTTTAAGGAGATAGAGCAGGAAACAGGGCTGCCTACTTTCTTCTTTTAGTATAGCAGTGTTTCTCAACCTCGGTCCTCAGGGACCCCTAACAGTGCATGTTTTCCTGGTCTCACTGCTGGAGCACAGGTGTGTTCATTACTAACTGTCACATTTTAAAAGCTCCACAGGTGCTGCTCATTATATCACTTGTGATTCTTTAAGGAAACCTAGAAAATATGGACTGTTAAGGGTCCCTGATTACCGAGGTTGAGAAACACTGGTATAGAGGAATACCCCATTTGACTAGCGTAGAGCACACAAAAGCAGACAGAGGCGGATGCGTCCCTTTACATCAGCTTCTGTGCACATGCACAGCACTAACATTACACCATGTGGTCAGGCCCGCTGTCAAAAAATGCAGGGCCCGGGACACAGCCATGGGGCTCCACCTCCTGTGTGACGTTATTGGAGATGTCACTTAGGGGTGGAGCACCGCTGACCTGCTTTAACAGTGGGCTGGTGCGCAGGGAAGTCCTTCCATGCTCATTGGCTCGATACTCGGCAGGCCCTCATCAGCTCCGGGGCCCAGGACAATAGTGAGGGCCCGGCCCTGAATGTGGTTGTTTCATTGTTTCAAGGTATTTTGTTAAGTACCCAAATGCATTTTTATGTAAAGTAATATAAACAGACGTTTTTGGCACTATGTGTAATGTTAAACATTTTTAAGTGTTTCAAGTGTAATTAAACTTTGGTAAGTTTTAAATGATCTTGAAATAGGTTTAGTTTTGGTTTTATTTAACAAAAACTGGAAAAACTATGAAAAATGACATTGAAATAAAATAAATGGGTGTGTAAGTATGTGCAGATTTCTGAGATTCTAAATATAAGCGATAGTTTCTAAAACCAAACATTTCTTTATTGATGCCTTTAAGGAAAAGAAGCATAATAAATGCATATTCTGTATATATGACATTACATTCATCACTCGATACATTGTCATACAGGAGAAAGAAACAGTAGGTATGCACAGAGGAAGAGAAACACTTGTAGGACCTGTCTGTCCGTCCGTATGAAAGGTAGAGTGAACCTTCCCTGCCATGAGGGAAGCCGTCTGATTGCTGATCCATCAATAAATATCTAATCATTCCTTAACTGTACAATTTAAATGCTTCCTTGCTCATCATGGCGGATAGAGGGGAAGCACAGCCCCTATCCTCAGAATCTATCTATCGTACGGAACTATGCTCTGTATGATAGAAGTTACGTGTGTAAAATGCACATAACATCTGGAGGGCACATGCGCCATCCACTCAAAACACTTACGCACTTTGCCTGCATAAGCGGGGTGACAGACGCAAGTCTGGATCCGGCCAGACAAGAGGAAGATGCCCAATACTGTAAATCTTGGTGGGTCATTCAAGAGTGTTTTCTGTCAATTTGCGTGACCTAAGGTCGCGCATTAGCAATTAGATATTTTGTTGTAGTGTTGTCATATGTTTCCCACACAGCCTATAATCTACCATCTTTTTCTTTCTTTATCCAATAGGATCTCATTCAGGGTTGGTGACAGGGTGTTTGGCGTCCACCTGAAAATTATACTCACTGGGCCTGATTCAGGCTTAAGAAGGAGCTTGAAAATAAGAGAGGAAAGTTACTCCTGGGCTAAACCATGTTGATTGCAGGGGAGTCATATTTCACCTGTTGCAAACAGTATTAGAGTTGAGAGGTGATGTTTCCTATCCCAAGTCTAAATAACAGTGTGATAGTAAAGCTGGTCAGTATCTGTGTGCAGTAAGCAATTCAAAGATATATCCCTGCATGCAAATAATACTATTAACTTAAATCCCCCTGAAATCAACATGGTTGTACCCAGGAGTAACTTTCGTCCCTTAGGACCTGATTCACACTTAAGAATTCTTATGATTTTAGGTGCGTATATTTAAGAACAGAGAAAGCACTGAGCATGCTTAGTAACTTTTCTATGCTATTTCTATGCTATTAACGTAGGACTTAAGTACACAAATTCCGTTCCTATACACTAAGAACTTAAAATCTCTAGATTCCTAGTAACATACACAAGAATGGGCGTTCCATGAATAAGTATCTAGGCAGATACGCAGATTTGGGTGGAAGGAAGCATTTAAATGACCAAATGAAGGTGCGGTTATGCAGTTAAGTTCCTAAGTACTATCCCTACGCATTCAAATGCGAACCTACAGTTAAGGGAGCCCTATGGCACTCGTAAGTCACATAAGAACCTGAAAACCGGGGGCGTGCTGAGGGAGTTTCATTGCTATTAGGTGCGTATATTTAGGACCTAATGCGTTCTAAAGTGTGAATCAGGTCCTTAATTACAAGCTCCTTCTTAAGTCTGAATCAGGCTCACTGAGTCCAAGGCGTCCTCACTGTAATGCAGACTAACACCACAGCCTACTGTACAGACATAGCTCTAGAGCAGGGGTCCTCAAACTACGGCCCGCGGGCCACATGCGGCCCACTGAGGACATTTATATGGCCCGCCGGGGCTTCTCTTGGAATGCCCAGGGGGGAGTGTTCAGGGGCGTTACCCAGGGAGAATTGCCAAGGTGGAAGTGCCCAGGTAGGATTGCCAAGGGGGAAGTGCAGGGAGGATTGCAAAGGGGGAATGCCCAGGGAGGATTGTCAAGGGGGGAGTGCCCAGGGAGGAATGCCCAGGGAGGAGTGCACAGGGAGGATTTCCAAAGGTCGAGTGCCCAGGGGGAGTGCCTTGCTCTCCTACATGCATGGTTGCCATGTTGATTCCAAATACAAAATTTATGAGTAATTTTTGATACGGGCAAAATCATGAAAGAGAGTCCCTGTACAACGCACCCAATAGGTCACATGTTCTGTTACAGTGTAAACTCCTCTGTATTCTACACACAGAAGAGCATGGTTAGGTAACCTATAGCACTTCAAGTGTTGTGAAACTACAACTCCCAGAATGCACCAACCTTACTGGCACACACAGAGGTGCTTACCATTGTTAAGCACTGCACAGTATACAGAAAACAAATCTTACGATTACCCCCGCCGTAGTTAGTACGGCGGGCATAGGTCTGGATCAGACCCTTAGTACTTACTTATTTACTTACTTAGGGCCTGATCCTGAACTAAGCCGATGCGCTGTGCTTATCGACTTACTGACTTATCGGCGTTCACTTACCCCAACACTCTCTCTGTGCGGGCGTATGGCCCCATCCTTATGCCGGCTGAAGGCTACCCTAACTTCAGGGGGAGTGTCGGGGTAAGTGAACGCCGATACGCTGTGCTTTAGTAAGCACAGCGAATCAGCGTAGTTCAGGATCTGGCCCATGGAAACCAAGATAGCCCATTCCATGTAAAGGGGAGCTAGTTTACTAGATTTTATTTAGCTGGGCATTTAGTTTGTCACCAAAAACAGCAGCTAATGAGACAATGGGCCGGATCCAGATCTACGTTTCCTTTATGATCCAATGCGTAGGGTATTTACGCTAGCATAATTACTGTGCACTCTCCAAGACAATCCCCTCACTCGTATGTACTTTGGCCATTTTACGCTTTCCAAACCCTACCTTAACGTTTCAAAGCGTAACTACTGTCGTATGTAATGGCTGCACGTACGTAAGTGCCTAAGCACTCCCATACTGTACGATTTAAATGCCTCATCCCGCCTCCGAAGAGTAATTACGGGTGTCATATAGCTGTCACGCCCCTTCATTCGTAGTCACGCTGTTGATACAAGGCTGGTTCATACGATCAGAGTTCTGTGGTGTAACATCTGCCACGCACTTGCGCAGTACGTGCAAAATGTAAAAGTTTTTACATCTCCGACTAGCGTGGGGGCATCTGGGAGGCTGGAGACACATGATGGGCCTTTGATTAGTATATTAATAAAGCCTGAGCCAGATACTGCTATATGCAAAAGTCATATCAGTTATTTGAAACATAAAGGTAGTCATTATACCATAGTGTAGTGCAGTGCGGCCTCAAACTTCTTCTTTTATTCTGAGTAATACTTGGCACCTGTGTGGCCAGTATGTAGAGCTGTGATTATCCATACCTCCCAACATTTGAGAATTCGAAAGAGGGACAAAATTCCCAACATTTGAGAATTCGAAAGAGGGACAAAATTTTGCGGCCTGGTAGAGGGTGTGTGTCTTGAACCACCCAGTGGGCGTGGCTGGAAAAGTGGGTGTGTCTTGTACCACCCAAACCAGCTTGTCTAGTGCCTGGCCCTATTATCAACCATCCATATGTCTGCCTCTTAATATTAGGCTTGCCATCTATATGTCTAGCCCTTATTATTTGTCCAGGATTCATATGTCCAGCCTCCATATCTGCCTCCTTATTTGTCCTACCTCCATGTCTGCCTCTTATTGTGCTGTATACGCAATCAACGTTGCAACAATGCGCAGTAGAACATATCGGAAAACTCCGGCCGCATATGCAATGCAGCTAGAGCTCTGCATACGGCCCATTATTATTTTGTCCAGCCTCCATATGACTCCCCCCATTTATTTGTACAGTCTCCATGCCTGCCTCTTTATTATTTGTCAAGCCTCCATGTCTTCCCTAATTATGTCCAGTCTTTATTATTTGTCCAGCCTCTATGTCTGCCCCTTATAATGCCCAGCCTTCATGTCCTTGTCTGCCCCTGGTAATGTCCAACCTCCATGTCTGCCCCTTGTAATGTCCAGTCTCCATGTCTGCCCCTTGTAATGCCCAGCCTCCATGTCTGCCGCTTGTAATGTCCAGCCACGATATCTGCTCCTTTTAATGTCCAGCCTCAATGTCAGCCCCGTTGCCAGTGCCAGCCTCCATGTCTGCCCCCTATTGCCAGTGACAGCCTCCATCTGCCCCCTTATTGCCAGTGCCAGCCTCCATCTGCCCCCATAATGCCAGAGCCTGTCTCCAATGTCTGCCCCCATCTGCCCCCTAATGCCAGTGCCAGCCTCCATCTGCCCCATAATGCCAGTGCCTGCCTCCGTCTGCCCCTAATGCCAGTGCCAGCTTCCATCTGCCCCCATAATCTTATCTCTGCTATGCAAGAAAAATTACTACTAAATAAAAAAAATAAAGAAAAGTCATCCCCAGTAAAATCTTTACATTGAATCACAAAGCAACATAAAATCTGATACAGGTATGTACTACTCACCCAAAATAATCTTGCTCTTTCAGGTAGCCTTAGAGTACATATGCTATAAATGCATGTAGCACCCCTTTCCCTTGCGTAGTGTAAGGGGTGGTGTAATATGGGCGGTTATAGCTTCAGTGCCACCACCCGAGTCTTCTGGACAGTGCGTAGAGGATGCGGACACTTTCTGTTTCCACCAGGGCTGACTCGGGAAGCCCCTTGTACTCCACCACACTAATAACTGGGACCACACAGTGAGTTGGGGAAATGGAAAGGGTATTTATTATTGACAGGGGGGAAATGGGAATGGCAAGGGTTAAAGGACTGCTGGGCTGGACAGAAGTAATAGGTACAATGACAAGTAGTAATAAACATGCAGCACAATAGATGAGTTCAAAATGGCGAATACACTTGCAACTATCTCTATAAAATGACGACTTCCCGCGCCCACTGTCTCTTCAAAATGGCGACTACACGTGCAAACGGTCTCTCTCAAATGGCGGCTGATACACACGCTCCCGCTCTCTGCATCCCCAATCATGCGGTAACATCAAATATCTAACAGTTATACAGTTATCCTGTCTAACTATATGCAACAGACTCTGACTAACTAACAACGTTGGTGCACTTATAGATAGCTGGTAACCCGGGTTACATGTGTTAGAAAGTCCCCAAATCCTGGTTAGAAAGGGGGACAGCAAAGTCCCAAAGTCCACTTTACTAAGCACATACCCTCCAACATGACCCCCTCCAATTGGTACATAATACTCTGCTCCTGCTCTTCCTTCCTAATCTCTGATTGCAGTCACCTGTGTTACACACCTTTCTATTCAAATAACTAGTATAACACAGGTGACTGCAATCATTTTAAGAAGGAAGAGCAGAAGCAGAGTATTATGTACCGAATGGAGGGGGTCATGTTGGAGGGTATGCAAATGCTGATTGGTAAGGGCAATATACCATACACACTCATATTGAGTGTCCATAAACAAACCACCACCTGTTTATCTAAGGTGACAAATGAAATGTAACAGTTACAATTGTCTGTTCTAATTTGTCTGATACTCCCTATATCATCTGCGCTCTTATTTACACCTGGCTATATAGGGCTGGATTCAGACCTCAGACCACACAGAGGTCTGGTAGTCCAGAAAGAAGAGGGCAGGAACTCCCCTCTCTTGTGCAAATATGGCAGCAGTTACATGGCCATAACCCTGCCTTAAGTCTCCCATGCGGATGAGCGGATCATAAGACCGCTGATCTGCACAGAACTGTTAGACCCAATTCCTACTGTAAAATTAACATGGTAACCTTACAGAGTTTAGGAAAGGGGATGGGACGTCCTGACGGATCTATTGTGGAACAGCTGGCATCCACATGCGCATTGCCAGAAAATCAGGTGACTTCTGTAAGCAGCTTGCATAAGTCAGGTGACTTTCTTAAATCTGAACATTATTCCTTATTTTTTCCATCAGTGGCCTTTATATATGGTCAGGATCAGTTAGAATTTGTACCAACTTCTCTGCTTCACTTTATATTTGTCCAGAGTTACATCCCACTACGTTTAGCTGCTTTCTTGTGGGTATTGATTTCGCTGTATTGTACTATTTACACTATTGATATTTATTAGCATTGATAATACGCCAAATCAATTTTGGGTTGTAGCTCCTACGTATTAGACTGCCACAATGCCATTGCTAGATGCACCCAAGGCTGGCATTAAATAAGCCTAGTGCTGGTATTAGATGCACACCGTGTTGGTATTACACGCGCTCTACGCTTATATTACACATGTGACTTCTCTCAGCGGCTCAGTTTCTTTAAGTTGAAAAGGCTTGCAGTTACATCTAAAGCTAATGAAATCTTATAGAAATGATTTAAAACAGTTGACTTTTTTAATGTTATATTAGTAATTTGCAGCCAATGCCCTTAATTCAAACAGATATTCTGGTTGTGAGTCTATGCACTTAAAAAATACAGTTTAGTTGACACTGTGTATATTTCTTGTAAATGAAACTGAGAAAACGGCAAGGCTCTCATTGCATGTTTTACAGTGTTTTCAGAAGTGAGCAGTCTGTGATATAGTAAGGTCATATACCTTAGTCCTGGTTTCTACAGAGGCTGTCTATTCTGCACAGGGAACACAAACAAGCAAAAAATCGTTTCTTTAATATTTTGTAATGCAGTAGAGAATGGTGAAAATACTCATCTGAAGACCATCACTACATCATTCTCTCAACCAAGAGCATGTAAAACAAAACCAAGCCTATATATGAAGAAGATTACCAATGCAATATTGTTAATAGGAAATTAAGCTTTTTTTTAATGAACAAAGAGGATGCTGTAATATTTGTTCTGCTATCTCAATTCTCGCATAGCAATTACAAAACAAAACCATGTAATATAATTGTCAGGATATAATCAAATACCAGGGGTATCAATTAATATCAAACTATAGAGTGACCTCTGTTTGGCCAGGCTCTGGTGATTCATGGAAATACCTTGAATGTAGTGGGGCAGAACAAGGTGGTCAGGTTAGGGCCCTGTTGTAAATGGATCAG
>WWET01001391.1:265076-275277 GCA_011038615.1 Limnodynastes dumerilii | reverse complement strand
TGTCTGTATTGCTTAAGGAACAGGTCCATTAAGACTCCAGCCTTAATGTCGTAATTTCATTGCTTTTTGGCGTTTGAACGGTAAAGTTTTAAAGGTTTCTATGTTTTTGTTACACTTGCTAGGGTTATTGTACTCTGGACAGAGTAAGTTAGCAGCACACATAAAACAGTAGACAAAAGAGGAATCGGGTAACTCACCAGTAAGTAGAGCCAGTGCCCGTCTGGAGTCTTCACTAGGGCCCCTGATGGTGGGGATAGGCTGGCGCTGATGAGACTTCTCCTGGATACAGACCTTAGAGGATACCCGGAAAAGGAAATAGGGCCGAGCGGGAACGGGATAAGATATAGCGGGTAAAGAGGTGCAGCAGTTACAGAAGAGACTTTACTAGACAAGCAACAGTTAACACTGAACAGACGGACCAGGGCAAACAATACAAAGACAGACAGACAAGACTAACTGGGGAACTCACTCAAGCACAATCACAGCAAAACAGAAACAAGCACTCTGGGAGAGCAAGGGTTAAATGACAAAGGCAAGGCAGCAAGGTAAAGAACTGGGAGGCAGGACACAACAGGGTTAAATACAAGGTACAAGGTAGGACTACTGAGGGCACTCAAGAACGCTAGATAAATGCAAGAAGATAAGAGAGGAAGAGAAAAGCGAGAGCAGCACGGGTTAGCAGATGCTATAACCGGCTTCTAGCATAGCAGCTGCCAGGGCTTTAAATGATATGGCAGCCAATAGGGACAGAGAGCAGAGCGCGCCAGGAAGCGTGCAGGGAACCGAGGGTCATGGCAACCTCCGCCTCCTATGCGGATTGGAGAGCGGGAGGTTGCCATGGGAACGAGGGGGCGCTGCTGCAGAGAGATGGTGGCGCCCAGGAACCAGAGGGGAGAGAGACGGCATGCGCTGCCCGCGGCGGCCAGAGAAGGTAAGGGAATAATAAACAGGAGACGCAGACGGCGGGGGAGCACTGTTACACGCCGCGGGCGACATGCGGCGTGTAACACAGGCAGCTCCTTGGTGCTGAAGGGTTTCCCCACACACAGACCCAGAGCCTGGGCTTAGGTTCATCAGTCTCACAAGACCTTTATCTCTGCAGCACTGTTCCCACCACAACAAGAACAGAATGGTCCTGTGTAGCTCTGAGTTTAGCCATTAGTCTGGACTCCACAGCATGCACGGGCTATGGTAAATGGTACCTACCTTACCCCTATCCCAGCAGCCCTCTGTAAACCAACAGTGGTTGTGGTGCTTTCATTTCCTTACACAAGGGACCGTATTCAGAGATAAGAAAGAGTTAGGTGCAGGCTGATCTGTTACATGTGGCAGCGTGTAACTGGTGCCTTAGTCCCCTCCGGCGTTCCTTCTCCTTCGGTGGGTCTGGAGAACACGTCTTGGCTGTTGCCTAGCAGCCAGGACGCTCTTTCTGACACCCACAGGCGCCGTCATCTTAGTGCTATGCGTCCTGGCCGTTACCTAGCAGCCAGGATGTAGATCATTGTTGGACAGGGGGCGCGGCAGTCTCAGCCAATCCCAGGACTTCAGCCTCCATATAAGGCAAGAGCAGTTGTTGCTCCTAGCCGATTATAGCATTTTTGCTGGCATTTCTGCTCCTCTCTCTCTCTCTCTCTCTCTCTCTTCTCCTAGTCTTTGGTCTGCTTTTCTCCTGATTGGTGAGTGCCCTGTCTTATTGTTCCCTGCGTTCCTCTGTGTTCCCATCCTTTCTTGATCCTTGTCTCTGTTTTGTTGCCAGTGAGTGTTTGTGTGAGTGTTCGCCCCCTGTTGGTCTCACTGTTTGGGTGTTGTGCTTATTCACTTTGGGTATTCCTGCTTCCTTGCAGCATTCAGTGTTCTCACCCGCACCCATAGGAGTTGTCCACCGGCTTTGTCCTGCAGCCCTGACTGTCCCCACCATCAAGGGCTCCAGTGAACACCAAGCTCTGGTTAGACTCCGCGCCCTGGTGAGCAGTCTCCTAACACGATCTGCACCTAACTCTCCTGTACTGCCTCCAAACCTACCTCCTGTTTTAAGGTGCCTAATTGCCTAGTCCCATGCTAGGCAATCTTATGCTCTTAAGAAGGAAAATACACACAGAGATTGCCTCCCCCCCGCCCTCCTCGGCTAATTTAACACTGGGGACTGACCTAAAGCCTTGTTCTCCAAATACGAACACACCACTAACCACTCACCTCGCACAGACGGACTTCCAAATCCTATAAACGTCCCAAGCGTGATGGGCGTGAACTACGGTGACCCTTAACTTAAACCTTAACTTAAACTTATACTACAAGTAACGACACAGACCACCATGTTGGGAACTAAATTTTATTAATTAAGATGATGAGAATTTGGTTAAGCCAAATTATGATTGATGGGGGCCAAGAAAGCAGGTTAATATTAGATAATTAATCACGTGAAAATAAATGCATAAATGATGAATAACAAAGCATCATGGTGATAAACATTCGCAACTGTAATAAACTTGAGAACTGCACAAAACACACATAAACCAGCGAATGATAATCCAACAACGTAGGTGCAGTGCTCAACTTAAGCACCACGCGGGACTGTCCATAAGAACGTGTCCACAACCTACAACCATGAGCAGAGGCACGTGATTAACTCAATCACTTCAAATGGGATTGCAACTCGCAATCCAGATGATGTCAAATTGACAGAGTACAGAAATACAAACATGTTAACTAAAAATACTTACAACCTAACTAAGAAATAAACCTGCTTTCCGCTATGCTACTAAAAATTGCCCCCTTAAACCTGCAAAACTTCTTAAACTGTTACCCATCTAACGGTGAGGGAGGGTGAATCCAGATGGAGAAGAAAAGAGGCAGACCCAAGGCTTCCAGCAGCTTTTATTACACCAAGAGGCCCAACTCCACCTACCCCCTCTAACCAATCAGGAGACACCAAACTGTGAGTGACACTTTCCGTCCCACCCCCACGCTGGTATTTACAATACTTTAACCCTCCGCTTCCCTTTCTCTGCTGGTTTAAAGTAAATTCAGGAAGTATATATCCAAGTAATGGTGAGGGTCAGTCACAGAATAAACACAGAGTTAGAGTGAGTCCGGCCCTTTATGTCCAAAGCTCTCTACACCATCACCTGTTACTTCCTGTCTCTGGAAAATGAAAGCACACTATATTAATGGTTCACAAGGCAAAGCTGTCACAGAAGACCTCTTCATGCTATAATTGGAAGGGTCTATTTATTGACTTCTGCGTGATTCTTAGTGCTGGGAATTATCTGCAAGTTAAAGGGCCACACATTGGAAATGCAGCGTAAACAAAGAACAGGAAGCTAGAACTGTCCCCAAGCCAATAATCTGAACGTTCACCAGGAAGGTAAAAGACGGCCTCTCCAACTCCCTAATGTCACCGACCTGCACTTCCTCCAGGAACAATTCTTGGCTGTTCTAACCCACCCAAAGATACCCTTCCCACATCATGGGAAACAATCAGAAGGACTGGCAGCTAGAGGCTCTCTCTGAGCACACGCCAGTGTATACAGCCATGGATAGGGACTGAATAGAAAGCTATGCCTGCCATGTGTGGGAAAGACAGAGATGGGGTTTAAGGCACTTTGATGAAAAACATATGGCTTACTCTTAGCATTATTAATGTTTCATTTGGCAGCAGCCTTGTTGTATGAAACACACAGGAAACTTCATGTACACTATTGTATATTATATATGATGCTACTATTACTGGACGAATTTTGACAACCCCAATGCCATGTCTAACAGCCTGACCCTCCAACAAGACCCATTCCACTAGGTACAAAATACCCTGGTCCTGATCTTCCATCAATCAGTTACTATGGTAACTACCTGTGTTGAAGAGAAAATGTTTTTCAAACATGAGTCAATTCATTAAAACCAGGTGAGAGACAGCTGGAAGATCAGGAGCGGAATTTTGTATACCTGGTGGAATGGGCTATGTTGGAGGGTCTGGACTGGAACATAGAAAGGAATTCCTCCTGTGTATGGTACAACCTCATGCAACGGTCAAGCACATGGAAATGATGAAGGTCTGGATGGGTAAACAGTAAGAGGGGACACCTATAATGCTCAGTGACTTCACAGTTACGTAGTTTTCGTCTTATGCACGTTGTTTTAAGAATTGACTTATTTACGCTATCTACGTACCATTACCATCTTACGTAGATTGCGTAAGTGCGGTCTTGAGTCACTCCTCTGAAGTCTGGATGGGTTATTAGGAGCAGTATACATGTATTGCTTGTAGTTGTAAGGAGTCAGGCTGTATTGTAACAATGTTGTAACTATATAATTGCATTGTATTTTTCTGCAGAAATTAGGGTGTAATCTGTGAGAATATGTTGATGCAGTCATTTTACCATCATCGGATTTCCCTGCTAGTCTTCCTCCCCTTTCTCGTCACTTCAACAGCAAGTACATCTAGCATGTTATTAGTGGGCAGCACAGTGGCTCAATGAGTACTTGGACCTCCCAGTACTGAGGTCCAGAGTTCAAATCCCAAACTAGGCCTTATCTGTGTGTAGTTTGTATGTTGTCCCCGCATCTGTGTGGGTTTCCTCCCACATTCTAAAAACATGTTGATTGCTTACTAAATTAACTCTAGTCTGTGTGTGTACGTGTGTATCTCCAATAGGGGCAGGCACTGATGTAAGTGGATGTTCACTGTAAAGCACTGCAGACAATTTGTGGCGTTATATAAATAAGTGTTATTAATAATAATATAGGACTGGATCCAGACTTAAGAAATTAGGGGCCTGATCCAGACCTAGTTAAGTGCATGAACTTAGTTACTCCTGGGCTAAACCATGTTGATTGCAGGGGAGTCATATTTCATCTGTTGTAAACAGTGTTAGTGTTGAGAGGTGATGTTTCCTATCCCAAGTCTAAATAACAGTGTGATAGTAAAGCTGGTCAGTATCTGTGTGCAGTAAGCAATTCAAAGATATATCCCTGCATGCAAAGAATACAAATAACTTGACTCTCCCCTGCAATCAACATGGTTTAGCGCAGGAGTAACTAAGTTCAAGCACTTAACTAGGTCTGGATCAGGCCTACTCCAAGTTACTCCTGGGCTAAACCATGTTGATTGCAGGGGAGTCACATTTCATCTGTTGCAAACAGTATTAGAGATGAGAGGTGATGTTTCCTGGCCTAAGTCTAAATAGCAGTGTAATTATCTAAATAAGTCTAAATAGCACTGCAATTATCTTTGTGCTGTAAGCAATTCAAAGATATATCCCTGCAAGCAAAGAATAACTAACTTGACTCCCCCTGAAATCACCACTGTTTCGCACAGGAGTAACTTTCCTCTCTTAAATTTCAAGCTCCTTCTTAAGTCTGGATCCAGCCCATTGAGGGTAAATCCAACTCAAGTTATGTCACAAAGGGCTGGATCCAGACATAAGTAAGTGCTTGATATTAGTTACTCCTGGGCTAAACCATGTTGATTGCAGTCAAGGTAATTGTATTCTTTGGGTGTCAGGCGGCAGGGGAGGAAGTCTTAGGGTCAGGTTGCGGGAAAGGGAGTCTTAGGGTTAGGCTGTGGGGAGGGGAGTCTTAGGGTCAGGCTGCAGGTAAGGGAGTGTTAGGGTTAGGCTGTGGAAAGGAGTCTTAGGGTCAGGCTGCGGGTAAGGGAGTCTTAGAGTTAAGCTGAGGGGAAAGGAGTCTTCTGGTCAGGCTGCGGGTAAGGGAGTCTTAGGGTTAGGCTGAGAGGGAAGGGAGTCTTAGGGTCAGACTGCAGGGACAGGAGGATTAGTGTTTTTCTGCAGGGAAGGGAGGGTTAGGATTAGGGTAATGGAAGGGGAGGGTTAGGGTAAGAATTAGAGTGTTAGGGTTAGGCTGTGGAAAGGAGTCTTAGGGTCAGGCTGCGGGTAAGGGAGTCTTAGGGTTAGGCTGAGGGGGAAGGGAGTCTTAGGGTCAGACTGCAGGGAAGGGAGGGTTAGGATTAGGGTAATGGAAGGGGAGGGTTAGGGTAAGAATTATGATAAGGGTTGAGGGTACATTGATACTCACCATTGGGCGCAATGTCTTCGTTCCGGGGATGATTGATTGCTTCTCCTCCTCGAGGCAGAAACGACTGATTTGGGACACATTTTTACATTCTTTGGTATGAAACGGCGATGCCGTTCGTCCCGCCGACCCACACCCCATGCACCTCTGAATGGCACACAGCCAGTCCCACTTTGACTATCGTGCTAGCCGAGTAACGTGTTCCTCTGAATCAAACCCCTGAATGTGTAACTAACACCTATCGAATATATTCAATTCTTCATTAAAATAAGGAGTAAAAGTCTCATGTAGTTTAAGGTTAGATAAAGCTATATTAGTATTTACCATTCAAATTAACACACGGGACATCTTGTACCCAACTATCCCCTGACTTTGCATCTAGCAGAAGCCTTGCTGTCCTGACTGGAGGTGTGGTCTGTCCGTGCATATTAATCACCCGGCAGACTCTGCTGAAGTCTTCTAGGGATTACCAGCGTACACCATAAACTGCAGGAAGGATTTGGAGATTACACACATAAAGGTAGGAATTCTGGATACATTCAAAAAAATTATATTTAGTTCTGGTTGAAAGAAATGTTGCACTGAAATGCTGCTTTTAACGCTGGATACCTTTTACATGGTGCATATGTGTAGAAACACAGTGGTATCTGGGACACAACAGGAAATTTTCTCCAACATTTTGTCTTCCTGTTATTTTGAGCTATTTTTTGTCTATGAAATAGTTTCATACTGAATGCATTCATCTGTTAGATTTCCATACAGTATGTTATGTCCATTTATTGAATACATTCTTTTTTATCTTGTATTACTTTAACAACTTTAATATTTTTCAAAAACACGTTGAATATAAGATATATTTGTTTTGTGTACACATATTTCATCCAAGTTGCTGTAATTGTCCAGTGATCTGTATTGTTACATTTATATTTATAGATTGTACTAGTTATACTGCTTGGGCTGGATCCAGACTTAAGTAAGTGCCTGAAATTAGTTACTCTTGGGCTAAACCATAGTGATTGCAGGGGAGTCATATTTCAACTGTTGCAAACAGTATTAGAGTTGGGAAGTGGTTTCCTATCCCAAGTCTAAATAACAGTGTGATAGTAAAGCTGGTCAGTATCTGTGTGCAGTAAGCAATTCGAAGTTATATCCCTGCAAGGATACAATTACCTTCACTCCCCCTGCAATCAACATGGTTTAGCCCAGGAGTAATTAATTTCAAGCCCTTACTTAAGTCTGAATCCAGCCCCTTGTTCTTTATTGAAATGTATAATAGACCCTAAAGAATTTAATTTACTTGTATAGAAAAATACAGTACTTAAAGTAATTACAATATTGTCTTTTATGCATTTTTTGGTCACACACACACACACACTGAACAGTATATTTTGTAACGTGGAGCTGTTCAGTAGTTGTGGAACTGCAATTCCCAGCATGTCCTGCAACCCTAAAATAGGTTACACATTGTTTACCTCTACTGTAATGCTACATTGGTCAGGAAAGTCCTGCACTGGTCTCATGGCTTAAGCAGCAAAAATAAAATCACATTTCACTTCATATAGTGCATAGGTATTCAATTAGTCATATAGCTATGGAATTGGCGTTCTGATTCCTGTCTAATACAGGGGCGGATCACAACTAAATTCTTTAGGATTCATCTATTCATTGAAAGGGTTCAAAAGTTGCATTGCTTCTAATCGAGTATACCCATGCAGTCATTGTAGTCTATAGAGGTATTACCGAGGTGTTTTGTGTACTAAGTACAGCCACCTCAGCCACAGTAGACCAGTCAGGTGGTTACAGTTATAAGGTGCAGAACCTCTCTTTATTCTGGCACTACTATGGGGCTTAAAAATAAATTGAGGAACTACAATATAGAATATAATGAGCCGTGTTCATGACTTGGCTGTTTTAGTGCATTGGGGAAGTTTTTATTAATTTATTAATATAAATTAGGCGAGAACTAACACTGAATATTTCCATTGTAATATAGCACAACTGAAATAATATTTGCACTATTCTGTTTGCTCACCATGATTTGTAATATGATTTATATGTATATTTATATTCATGTTTGCACTGAATTCGGCTTTGCTTGATAATAGACTTCTGTTTATTTAAAACCTGTACGTTTTAATACAGGTGTGTGCTAAGGACAATGGTCTCTATTTAATACAGTTATGAACTTAATACAATACATGAAGTAGTTACACGATGCTGGATATACTGTACTGTTTAGGCAGTATTTACAAATGACAAATCTAAGCGCACACATCTCAGTTTATGCTTTTTATTACTTTACGCATGTTTTTGCTTTGTGAGATTTGTGTTGAAGTTCTGTCTTTGGTTTTATTGTTATCTGATCAGTTTTGTGGAACGTCTATGCTATAGACACAGAGATGAAATATGACGGTTTGAGAGTGTTGGATCGGATTGGTCGCATTTTGGGGATTGTTAAATTAATTTTATTCTATGCATGGAGGGAGAATCATTTTCTTTTGCTTATTGAACACAGATACCGACCAGCTTTACTATCACACTGTTATTTAGACTTGGGCTGGGAAACATCACCTCTCAACTCTAATACTGTTTGCACCACAATTCAATAGGGTTTCACCCAGGTGTAAATGTTCACCTATTTTCAAACTCTAGGGGTCTAAGAATCATTCAGATTCAGATGTTTCTGTAATCATGTATAATCATATAAAAGCATACATAGTAATTGCACACACACACTCACACACAAATACTCACACACACACACACACACACTCACACACTCACACACATACACACACACACACACACACACACACACACACACACACACACACACATACACACACACACACACACACACACTCACACACACATACACACACAGTTAAAATTTAAATTTTATGTTGCTGATCTGATATTTTTGGACCATGTTTTTCTTTTAAATGCTATAAAAAAAATTAATAAATGGCCAGTATTAACTATTAATACCATAGAATGTAAGCACATACCCTCATTTAGGGCTCTATTTACTGTCATTAGCGCCTTGAGAGCTAATGATAGCAACTAGGCTTGCTGCGTCTCGCAGGCCTCCCTCGCAGGTCACCTAGCAGGACTGTGGGGAGTATTTATTAATACTTACCCCTCCGGCGAGGTCCCACGATGGTCAGCGAGCCTTTCGCTGACATCGAAAGACAGCATATACGCAATGTACGTACCGAAAGGATACATAGATTACGGACAATAGTTACTACGCATGCGCAGTAGCTATCTTTCAGAAAAAGATCCGGCCCCATTTCACCAGATATCCAGTGTGTACTGTCCACAGATGCTCAAAAATCTGTGATCTTTTGATTTGATATTTTTGAGCTCCTAATATGTCAGATCTACCATGGAAAGATGTATTTTGCTTTTTGCAAGTGTGTTCTGTGTCTATTAGGAGATCTTTGGACAGTACACACTGGTAAGATACCTGGTAATTGGAAAGATTATTTGCTGAAAATCCCCAGCGTGTACCCTGCTTAATTACAGGATGATGATAATCATGACGACTGAGACTCTGCAACTTATATGAGACTGTGCTTAACCTTGCAATAAAGGTATGGAAATGTATCTCCTGCTTTGTGATTCCTTCATTTAATTTGATTCAAATGATTAATCATTTATTTATGGCTATGCACAAAGCATAGCCTACATTAACAGTGGACTAATCCAACACCTAACCAATTGTTAAGGAGCACTGGTTGAATCCTACCAAATATTTGTTTATTAAAATCATATAACAACTAAGGACAAGAGCACATATCAAAATAATCAATAATATACAATATAAAGCTGCATAATAGAATGTGCAGTGTATATAATTAACAATAAAAAAAGCATAATTCCAAAAAATGCAATACTAAAATTATGGAGGACTGATATCAAATGCTGCAACTAAAATCACTCCAGTAACTTTTATTTAACTCTATTAGATAAATTGCAAAGAATAATACACTGCTAAGGCATCACTTTCATAAAACGGTATAGCGTCTCAACTGTGAGGAGGAAAATACATACTTATTATACCCTAAGGGTATTCCAGAAAGTCCAGTCCACTAAACACCCGAAAATAGAGAAAATATATCTCTGCTACAGAGGCTTTAATGGAATGCAGAACGATCCGCTATGTGGTTAG
>WWET01001391.1:249846-263793 GCA_011038615.1 Limnodynastes dumerilii | reverse complement strand
ATATATGTACGAGAGTGTAATGTGTGGAGAGAGATATATATATATATGAGTAGGAGAGTGTAATGTGTGGGGAGGGATATATATATATATATGAGTAGGAGAGTGTAATGTGTGGAGAGGGATATATATATGAGTAGGAGAGTGTAATGTGTGGAGAAAGATATATATATATATATATATATATATATATATATATTTATTTATTTATAGTGTTGGGGTATATATATATATCATTTTCTGCTAGGGGCACCAACCAAATCTTGCCTAGGGCACCAAATTGGCTAGAGCCGGCCCTGGCTGAGTAGTACAGAGAATAATTCGCCAAATGATTAGCAATCCGATGTTCCGATGCAAAAAGCACTAATTAGCTGGAAATTTAACACCTGATCCAGGTGTTTTCTTTACACAAGTGTAAAGTGTAAGTGTCCCCTAAGTATGCCCTCCCCCTGCTACCCCCCTCGCACGTACGTAACTTAGCTGACTTACATGTTCAGAACCTTGCATTACGTCTTCCTTGCATTGCCTAAGCCAGCCCATACGGTACAATTTAAATGCCTCCCTTCGCCAACAATGTGTATTTTCGGCATTTTATGTTTAGTGATGTCCTGCCCTGTTGTACGGATCTATGATTATACATAAACAAGTACACGCAATGTGCAACATCTGGCACGCACATGCGCAGTGCGTTCCCACAGCCCGACTTATGCATGCCGCATTTGTGAATCGGCTTTTGTTATTAAGCCTGGATCAGGTGCTTAAGTGACTGTACACAAAAGGCTTCACTTGTGTACAGATCCACAGCCTTAGCAGTTGAGTGCAGTACTGCCCCTAGGTCATTTGAATGGGGTCCACTCCCCCAGATAGGGCTGCAGTCAGAATTTAGGGGGCCCAGCACATAGCCACTTGGCCCCACCCCTTATGTGATGTCATCAGTAGTCCTAGCTTCCCCCCCCTGATGGTGGCCCTGCCCTAGGCCGGCCCCGCCAAAGCCAGTTAGCTTCATTCACAGAGCCGCGGCCGTCTGCTACAATATATTAGCACTGTATATGAAGCTGCTGGGGAGTAATAGCGTAGAACCTGCCAACCCCTGACACTACTACTCACTGGCGGTCTCATATAAAGAAACTTTACCCTTATAAGGTCACAGGCGGCCACCACAACTATTACTGCACATTCATAGGTTACTGTGTTCCTTTCTCCTGTGTATGTATGAAAAGATGCAGGCAAAGAGCTGCTGAACGAGCATTAAGTGTTTTATTTGTCTATCAAGATGTGATGATCATAATGCATATGTCTATAGCATTGCATAAGAGTAGCACTATGCCATTTGTGTTACTAGTTACCTGTAATTATCACTGTGCATTGCAATCTATGCTAGGTAACATAATAAATATTTACATTAAAGACATAGTTAAAAGTCCTTTTAAAACCAGCAGCTGGGAATGACCCTAATGATAATAGAATTTCAGGTTTCTCCATGCAGAAGGGGAACTAATCTGTCCAGTGGTACTATGGGGAGACTCAGGAATTCTAACAGGTAAAACTGTAATATCCTTTTACTATAGGGTGTATCAGTTTTGTGCTCCTCTTTATAAACATCCCCTTTGATACACTGACCAGTTTCACTTCTTATCTTGTGCAAGCAACTTCACCTTTGCAAATGGCAGCATATGGGCCCCCAAACATATACACTATGACATACATCTAGAAACAGTTATGCAATTCTAGTCTTGTACTGAGCATCAGTCCCACACACTTCATAAATTACCTCCACTGGAGGCTTCAGTAATATACATAAATAGTCTACATTCATGGTGTATTTTCACATAAGATTGGACTCCAGTGCATACTGGCGCCCCCTAGTGGCTGGTACCATATGATTTGTCATCAAATCTGTTCCATGGTGTTTGTGCTCTCTAGGTCTAATGTTAGACGCATTCTTTTGTGAGTAGGAAATGGAAGTGGCTATCTGGACACCCTGCTGTTCAGGAAGACAGGATATGATGTGCTGAAATCCTCTGTGACCCATGAGCTAGCTGTGTCTGTTCTCTCCATTTCATCAGCTTCAAGCTCTTCCAGGGCTAGATGTCCCATTGTAATGGATTCACTAGACACCACCTGCTTCTACTTTGATAGGTTATAAATGTTACTTCTTTATTAGAGCACCTGTTTGTTACAGGCATTTCCTGTCCGTGTATGTTAATATGAATGTGAGGTTATCTGTGCACAGACACCAAGCTTCCGGCCTGTCCTGTCTTTTCATCCTCTGTTGCAAAGCGGTCAGTTATTATGCATGACCCCAGTCACACACTATCCTTAAACCTATGTCTATAAATCCAGGCAGAATTTTCAGCATCGGGGGCTGGATCCAGACTTAAGAAGGAGCTTGTAATTAAGGGCCGTATGCAGAGAACCGTTTTTGCGAGCAGTTCCGTGTGTATTTTTGATAAACTGCGCATGCGTAGTAATTAAATTTACGCTATCTACGTTGATTTCACGCACGGAAGTCCATGAGACACGGACTTGTGAATCGCATGTGAGACAATATGTGCGGAGGGGCGTGGTTATAATCCGTCCGGAGACAGATACATGAAAGTGGGTGGGGGGAGGCATTTAAATGAGCGTTTAAGGACGCAGTTAGATAGATACGCACGTATGGAAGTATTATACGCACGGAAATACACATATAAATAAGGGTGGTCAAGGCACTCGTAAATCTTGGAAAAGCCGTCTGTGTGAGGGGAGTGTCATGGGTGTTGGCTTGCAACGTCCGTGCGTATAATTGCGTACCTTTCGCAGACGGTTCTCTAAACACGGCCCTAAAAGAGAAAAGTTACACCTGGGCAAAACCATGTTGATTGCAGGGGGAGTCAAGTTAATTGTATTCTTTGCATGCAGGGATATGAAACATCACCTCTCAACTCTAATACCGTTTGCAACAGATGAAATATGACTCCCCTGCAATCACCATGGTTTAGCCCAGGAGTAACTTTCCTCTCTTAGGACCTGATTCACACTTAAGAATCTTCTTAAAATAAGAACTTAAAGTGTATATATGTATATATACATATATACACTATTGGCATATTTTGACCTCATATACACAATCAACGTAACAAAATGATACGTAGATTACATAAAATAGGTACAACGCATGCGTAGTAGCTATTATCGGTAAATTACGGACATATATGCAATACGTCCGCGGGTGTGAATCCGGGCCAACAGCTCCAGCTCCCATCCTCTCATACATGCGACTGGCACCAGTGTCTGGGTGACACAGAAACATCTGTCACACATTGTCTCTGTGGATATTCACCACCGATGACCAAAAAGGTACAACCATAGAGTAATTGTTATTAGTAATAACGGGGTAGATCCAGACCTAAGTTGTTTTTACATTCATTGGTGTAACGTATTTACGCTATCGTAAGTACTAGGCACTCCCCTCGCTCGTACGTAACTTTACCCGGTTTACGTTTGCCTAACCCTGCCTTAACTTTTCAAAGCATAAGCACTGACGTGCGTAATGGATTGACGCACATAACGGCCTAACCCCACCCATACTGTATGATTTAAATGCCGCCCTCCGCCTACAAAGCGCATTTCCAGGTGTCGTATGGAAGACCCACCCTTTAGGTCGTAGTTACGCTGAAGTTACGTACGATCAGTAAGACCGCATATAAGCAATCTACGTATCGCAACGATACGCAGATTACGTACAATAGCTACTACGCATGCGCAGTAGCTACTGTTTTTTGAATTACGTCCGTCTATGGACGTAGTTCTGGATCCGGCCCAATGATATGATTAGAATATTGATCTCTCATTAATAGCGATGTTTGTGGCAGTGATAAGCAGGTTATTTTTCTACATTTACTTCCTGCATTCTCTACATTGTTTATTTTGCTGAATTCTTCCTCATTCTTTTCTTACTTCATAATCAGCAAATATGGCCACTGATATAGATATTTCAACCAGTAAATGTCCTCAATCAACCAAAATAAAAGCACTGATGTGTTAAATGACACAGATCCAGCAACCATTAGACAGCAGCACAAGTAGTAGTAGTATTGTACTGTATCCTGTGCCACTTTTGTCTTCTTATTTCATTCCAGCACTGTATCACATCACAAAACCCTCATACGTCTTGTATCCTGTACATGTATGTAGTGAATGGTAGTAAAGCAATGCCTGGCTGGTCTGTGCAGAGTATTGCAGGGGGCTTGGTTCTGTAGTGTACCTCCAAATCAGTTCTTTCTTTCTGCCCCCAAGTACCCCCTTGCTTGACACACTAGGCAGGATCCAGACTTAAGAATAAGCTTGTAATTAAGGGCTCTATTTACAAAGATCATTTTAATGCGATAGGGCCAGTTTTTACTTCAAAACTGGCCCTATCGCATTAAAATGAAGTGTGTCACATTTACAAAACATCAGAGCGGAGTTTTACACTCCGCTCCTGGCGTCAGACTAACGCCAGCTCAAACTGGCGTTAGGGGTAAGTATTCTGGCGATGTCCCCATATTCCCCTATTTTCCTCCCCCTAATAGCTGTTATTAGGGGTAGGAAAAGGGGGGTATGTATGGGGAGACCGTCGGAATACATAGAAATACTGCCCTAGTAAAAAAAAAAAGAAATTTTATAAAGTAACAGAAAGAAATCAATAAAAAAATTTAAAAGAATAAGTAAGTAAAAATGTATAAACTCACCTGTCCGGGGCGTCCTGTCGGGCTGCAGCTGAGCTGTCCAGTTTGAAAAAAATTTCAAAGTGCCTAGAGAGAAGCATGTGCAGTGTTTCTCATGTCCTGCGTATGTGCAGTGTTTCTCATGTCCTGCGTATGTGTAGTGTTTCTCATGTCCTGTGCATGTGCAGTGTTTCTCATGTCCTGAGCATGTGCAGTGTTTCTCATGTCCTGAGCATGTGCAGTGTTTCCCATTTCCTGCGCATGTGCAGTGTTTCCCATGTCCTGAGCATGTGCAGTGTTTCCCATGTCCTGAGCATGTGCAGTGTTTCTCATGTCCTGCGCATGTGCAGTGTTTTCCATGTCCTGAGCATGTGCAGTGTTTCCCATGTCCTGAGCATGTGCAGTGTTTCTCATGTCGGCACTGAATTTTTTTTTCCCCAAATGAGAGGTACTGCGCATGTGCAGTACTTCATTCATGCATCACATGAATGCGAAGTACTGCGGGGATCTGGTGGATCATCGCGGGACCTTGCAGGAGGGCTGAGTATTTATAAATACTGTCAACGATGCTGCCAGGCTCGCTGCGATGATAAGCCAACCTGATGCAGCTTCATTCACAGGGAACGAGGAAGGTAAGTAAATAGAGCCCTAAGAGAGGAAAGTTACTCCTGGGCAAAACCATATTGATTTCAGGGGGAGTCAAGGTAATTGTATTCTTTGCATGCAGGGATATATCTTTGAATTGCTTACTGCACACAGATACTGACCAGCTTTACTATCACACTGTTATTTAGACTTGGGATAGGAAACATCACCTCTCAACTCTAATACTGTTTGCAACAGATGAAATATGACTCCCCTGCAATCAACATGGTTTAGCCCAGGAGTGATTTTTCTTTCTTAATTTCAAGCTCCTTCTTAAGTCTGGATCCAGCCCAATGTCATTCAATTATTGGATCACTCTATAGAAAAATAATTCATGAAATAATAAATAGCCTTTGATTAAAAATTCTGGCCGTGGTTCGCTGGTGCAATGTGGCGATTTGGCAATGCAGCCGTAATGGCACGGGCAGAATCCAAGTGCTCCGATGGTCACAGGTAGCGTTTCTCCCTATCCCTCACCCTAACCATCCCTTCTATCAGCCAAACCCTAACCTTCCCCTTCTATCAGCCAAACCATAACCCTTCATGTCCTGCAGCTTAACCCTGACCTTCCCCTTCTATCAGCCAAACCCTAACCTTCCCCTTCTATCAGCCAAACCTTAACCCTCCATGTCCTGCAGCCTAACCGTAGCCTTCCCTTCTATCAACCTAACCCTAACCTTCCCCTTCTATCAACCTAACCCTAACCTTTCCCTTCTATCAGCCATTGAGGCATTGTCCTTCGTAACAAGGAAACTACGCATGGTAAGATAAGGTTGCCCTATGGCACTCTTAAGTACCAAAAGGTGCCTAATAATAGGGAGTGGGTTAAGGGCTGCACGGATCTGTCCGTACCTAACTCACTCTTAGGTGTCATTATCTGTAGATGTTACAGAGATTCAGTTTAAAGGCAAATTTAACATTAAACCTGTTTGTCGTAACCTATCCCTTGATGAATACACATTCAATGCACATTCCGGTGCTATCTGAAGTGTGTGCATATGGAATACTCTGCACTTCCTTCTTATGTAAATAACATGGCCACATATCTTGGTCCTGTATAAGTATCAGTGATTGTAAAATATAATCGTCTTATTTATATTAGATACAAGCAATTGTTATGGGTGAACAAGTCTCGAAAAATGTAACTGAACTTTACAATGAGGTTCAAGGAGGACGATTACAAAGTTAGCCAGTGTTTATGTACATGGCATAAGAAAATAATAACGTTTGACCACATACTGTATAGGGCCTGAGCCAGTCCGGGATGCATGCCAGAAAGTATTCCATATGTCTGTGTACAATGGCATTGTACATACCCAGAACAGACTGGAACACAGATCACTGCTGCGACTACCTGCATTTGAAGTGACACTGTGGGGGAGGTAATGGGTGGGCTAATGCAGACAGTGTACAGTAAGAATGTTTTCCTGCAAACAATCACAATCCAGACTTGAAGGAATGCAAGATTTATGGGCGATCATTTGCACCAGCTACAGTTGTCTTTTCTTTGTACTGACAGCTTAGGTAACAGCCCTTTACTGGCAAACAAGGTGGCCCAATTAGCATCCAGCAAGAAGTCTGTCCCTACAGTATTGCATGGGGACAGCTCCTGTTAGGGATAGGCTGCACAAATTGTAACTTGCACACGTGCTGTTGTGAGAAAAGGGTAGTGCAAGCTGATTGTGAAACGTCTGTTCTGAAAATCTTCCTGCGACCATAAGTGTTGGGATGTTAAATATGCGCATGCTGCAGTAAGAGAGCTTTGCGGAGAGATGCGCTACCAAGGTGGCTGCTATGACCATACCACCTGGTCGCTGCACATACTGACAGAGCAGCAAGGCTGTAGATAGGACAATACATAAATATTCCAAGACGGCAGGAAAAAACAGAGCAAGTCTAATGAGGTGCACACCCTAATAATAATAGAGACCCCAATACTAATTACTGAAAAGTATAAAAATCAAGTTTATTACATCAACACTAAAAAAGAAAATATTTAAAGAAAACAATGACACCTTCCAGCAAAATATATAGATACAAAACTGTCCCAGCTAGATATCATATTAATAAAGTGCCATGCAAAGTCTGACAGATAAATACATCGCTAATAACATAGGACCGGATTCACAATTAAGAAAGTCTGGTAACTTACGCACGCAAAATGTGTAAGTGGAGTGATTTTTATTCAGAGCGCATGCGCAGACCATGGAGATACGAATCGCAATTGGAAAGATGCGTAAGTAATTTCCGCACGCAAAAAAATCCGTACGAACATAAAAGATCGGACGGATTATTAATTAGTAGGCGTCAATCGGAATGCAAATAGCAAAAGATAGGCGTGGTTATGCAGAAAACGTGCGGTTATATATGCGTACGTTTAACTTCCGTCACATATACGCACGCTAATGATAAGGTTGCTTTCACAAAACGGAAGTGTTCCGAAATTTATGCATTTTGCAAAACGTACTTATTTTGTATGAACGTACGGATCTATTACGAACGCACGGAAAACACTCTTAATTGTGAATCCGGTCCATAATCATGAAATAAAGCCAGATAACAAAAGAAACATAATGAAGCAGACACAGCCACATGGAAATCACAACATGAGCCACAGAAGCAATGGGGGGGGGGCAGCCTATTAAAGTGTCCAATGGCTATCCCTAGACCAGAGAGACTAGCACTCATGGGCACGTAAACAATCCCTACACTAATCTACAAATAGCTGCATGCAGGCTCATGGAGGGACAGAAGGCAAGCAGGTCCCAGTGCACACGGGAACAGCGGTGGTAGTGAAAATCCCCTACACGCGTTTCTCTGAGCTTCTTCAAGGGTGAGGTGTAGATAGGACACATGGCCTTCCTTCTGCACAGAATATTCTATGGCTGCTAACCAAGATATAGGGGAGCCGTGTAAGTGCCCATAGCAGTGCTGGAATTTCCTGTTTATGGGCCCATTTTGAGCACTGACTTAAAGTTTTCTAGGGAGGGCTGCCCATATTTCCATGTCTATATTTACCACTCAGTCACTAAAAATATGCTAGAAAATATGTTCCACAGACCTAGTTTTGAAAGCAGCCTGTTGTCAGAAAAGAAACTCACATAGCAAGACAATGTTGTGACATTCAAGAAAGACAGTTACAGTATCACAAAAGAGATTCACACTCTTGCAATAATAGAAGCCACTGAACTGTAGCAACTGAAGTGTAAAAAAAATAAATTCAGTGATACTTATAACATGTTTTGACACTGACTTTCCACACACAGGACAGCCATGGGAAAAAGTAAGCCGGTCAAAGAGTTGGCCAATAATGGTATCAGGTTGTACCAGTATAATGTGACAGTAATTGGTACTAACTACTAGAAAGGGAAACCATCAAGGAAGTCATTTTAGAAAAGCATTAGCAGCCTGAGAGCTTTATAAACATGTTGAAGGGGGAAAATGTTTTCTATTTTTGCACAATCAGAGATGATCAGTCAAGATACTGTAACCTGGTTGCTCCAAGGCAAGGATGACATGGGTTGCATGCATTGCTGCAAACCCACATCTTATACATACACACTGCTGACAGCTAATAGTTGTGCATTTTTGAATATGCCCCATTACGAAAATCCCACCGTAGACCCACCGCTGAAACCGATGGTGCACGACGCTACGATGACCAGACAGGTTAGTGCAGGGGAGGGGATGTATGTTGGTAGGTTAGTTTCAGGGTTAGGCTGTGGGGAAGGATGGACTGGAGAAGGGGAGACTTAGGGTCAGATTGTAGGGATGGGAGTCTTAGGGTTAGGCTGCGAGGAAGGGAGTCTTAGAGTCAGGCTGTGGGTAAGGGAGTCTTAGAGTCAGGCTGTGGGGAAGGGAGTCTTAGAGTCAGGCTGTGGGGAAGGGAGTCTTAGGGTTAGGGTGCGGGGAAAAGAAGGTTAGGGTTAGGATAGGTAAGGAGAGACTTAGGGTCAGGCTGTGGGGAAGGGAGTCTAAGGGTTAGGCTGCAGGAAAGGGAGTCCTAGGGTTAGGCTGTGAAGAAGGGAGGGTTAGGGTTAGGGAAGTGGAGGATTATGGTAAGAATTAGCATAAGGGTTGGGGTTGGGGATATAGAGTGCGGGGGTCACCTATCTGCGTCGGGGCAGGAAGCTTATGAGGACCTCCGTCTTTACAAATGCATCGAAAAATGGCATTCCCCAATGGCAACCCACACCCGTACGACATATACCTTAAACGTATATCATATTTTTCTAAAATAAGAACAAAGTACATGATCCTGAATAAGGGATGACAGTGTACTTACCCTGTTCCTTCTGTGTACAGAAGCCTGTTACACAAATTGGGTGAGGGATTGAGGTAAAACATACAGCTTGGCTAAGCCCTTACATGCGATTCTGCATAACATACCTGTCGCATTTTACGTAGGAGGGCTGCGTAACATTTAAGGTAGGGCTCAGCACATGCACACACATGGACTTTAGGATCACATGTACATAAGTCCAGCGATTGCAATGCAATGAGGAGCCAAGTTATCAGGATGCCAACAAATCTGTGCAGATTATGGAATTCCATACAGATTGGTAGTTATACGAGGTGCGTTGAAATTCTGTGGTCTCCTGTTTTATCTATGAACCAGATGGTGCTTCCATCTTCCTCTCACAACCATAAAGAATGCCCGCATCTTTTAAAACAGTGATTCTCAACCTATTTTCGGGGTGTACCAGTTATATATTTATTTTTTTCTCCTTACATATGTTGCAGTAATTTTAATTTTCTATTATTCACATCTCTAGATCACGGCTGTCAACCTTTTTTTTTGGCCAGTGCCAGTTGCCCACTATGGAATCATGTCAAGTTCCACTTTGCAGAACACGTAGACACATATCTACGACCCGTAAATATATTTTTAGGGTTTTTGTTCATTATATATTTTTGCAATGATTTTAGGGTTAATTTTCTACATCTGCCATTTATCAACAAGATATTTTATTACTTATGTTCTCTGCCATTTGTTATCATACCTCCTTGCAACCTTGCCCAGTTGCCCTGAGTACCATTTGACAGTGGTCCAAGTACCCCTGCTCTAGATATGTTACAAAATATGACTTCTGCCATCTGGTATTGCACTTGGTTAAAGTACAAGTATAACTGATACCTCCTGACATGCCCTGAGTAACACCAGCGAGCAGTCTGAGTACCTACAGAGGTAGTAGCACCACAGGTTAAGAACCCCTTTGTTCTACCTGCTCCCATTCTCAAGAAAATAATAAGAGACTTACAACTTAAATGCACTTTGTACTAGCCTCCATGTGATCTTTGACATTGATATTCCAACAATATGTCAATATTTTTCAGTTATATGATTCTGGCCACTCGATGGGCCAGATCCTAAACTACGTACGCAAGCGATTTTACGCTAGCCGATGACGTAAAATCACCCATTAGTATTTACTGTGCACGCCCGTGGCAGATGTTATGCCACATAACTCTGAACGTATGTACCAGCCACGTGTCAACAGCATAACTACGAACTAAGGGGCGTGACAGACATACGACACCCGTAATTACGCTTCGGAGGCGGGGTGAGGCATGTAAATCGTACATTATAGGCGTGCTTAGGCACTTACATTTGTGAAGCCTTTACGTACGTCAGTAGTTACGCTTTGAAAAGTTAAGGTAGGGTTTGGTAAGCGTAAAATGGCCAAAGTACGTACAAGCGACGGGAGAGCATAGAAAATACGCTGGCGTAATACACTACACGATGAAACGTAACAAGCACTTAGATCTGGATCTACCCCGATATCTTTAAAATCATCTTCTCATTAAGGCTACTGAGAAATACGCACCATGGAACATCCCAAGTTACGGCCCATAACTAGGGGTGTGCCATAGGGGCGGTCGCCCAGGGCGCTAAGCCAAATTTGGGCACCATAAAGTTCATTTTTAATATTAAACTGGTTTTATTTAAGGTAGTGGTGCCATTTTTCCTATTTGTCCCTAGCACAAAAATATCTAGCTACAGCTCTGTGGAACAGAAAGAGATCTTAGCAGCAACATTTCGGAATATTTGGAAGCAAGGCCTTTACACGTGTTACAGAAGAACACTATAGACATATATTTACCACTTTTATTATTATATTTACCACTTTTATAATTATATTTATCACTTTTATAATTATATTTATCACTTTTATTATTATATTTACCACTTTTATTATTATATTTATCACTTTTATTATTATATTTATCACTTTTATAATTATATTTACCACTTTTATAATTATATTTACCACTTTTATAATTATATTTATCACTTTTATTATTATATTTACCACTTTTATAATTATATTTACCACTTTTATAATTATATTTACCACTTTTATAATTATATTTATCACTTTTATTATTATATTTACCACTTTTATAATTATATTTACCACTTTTATAATTATATTTACCACTTTTATAATTATATTTATCACTTTTATTATTATATTTATCCCTTGTATAACTGACAATAATAATGTAAAAATTTGTTGCCAGTAACACTCATTGTAATGGCAATGTGTGTTTGTGTCTAACATAACCTTTAATTTGATTTTCAGGATTTTATTCATTTGCTATAAAAGACTTTTGATAGCATAATTCTGTTTTTGTATTTCTAAGCAGCACTATCTACAGATTTATTAGATAATACGACGGACCAGATTCAGAACTTGAAAATAAGAGAGGAAAGTTACTCCTGGGCTAAACCGTGTTGATTTCAGGGGGAGTCAAGTTAATTGTATTGTTTGCATGCAGGGATATATCTTTGAATTGCTTACTGCACACAGATACTGACCAGCTTTACTATCACACTGTTATTTAGACTTGGGACTTGGGATTGGAAACATCACCTCTCAACTCTAATACTGTTTACAACAGATGAAATATGACTCCCCTGCAATCAACATGGTTTGGCCCAGGAGTAACTTTCCTTCTTATTTTCAGTCTCGGAATCTGGTCCCACAACAAGAAGCATCCGTATCCCCCACTTAAAAATTCTTGATTCCTTTCAATTTAGCTTTTCCTATCAATTCTGTATCAACCCTAAGAGGTTAATTATTTCCAAAAATAATACACTTATAACATCATTTATAAGCTTGATTCAAACTCTTTCTGTGTGTGCTTTCTGAATTAATAGTGCAAGGCATGAGTACACCCAGAGCCATAACTTGGGTCATAGGTGCGACTGCCCAGAATACAGAGCTTAAGGGGGCGCCAGTACATTCATTTTTAAGGTTGAATTGGTTTGGAATTCAGGGTCAAGGTGCAGCATTTTTCCTTTGTGCCCCTGGCGCTACAGTGCCTAGTTACAGCTCCGAGTACACACCTTTGATAAATGTAACATGGTTTACCCTGGTGTAAACTTGCACCTGTTTCATTGCTGTTACTCTGACTCATCTCTCAGCCTTGTTTCTCATGCTGAACAGACATTGTGCAGACTTTGACCCTTGCTAAGTTCTGCTTTTCAAGTGGAAGAGCTGTTACATCAGTAAGAAGAATGGGGAACACATTCCATTATGATCTGCTAATCTCCGGTCTTTTCAGTTCACTATCAAATCCACGATCTATCTGCTGCTAAATCTTCTGGATTCACTAATGGACTTCTAGGCCGTTTGGTGATTGGGTGATTTACAATCCTTTCTGCGCTGAACACTTTGTATATCCACCGGTTTCCTCTCTGCAGAGATAAAATTGTCCTTTTAACTTGACAGATGTGAGAAACTGAGCAAATGTTTTGTGTTGTCAGGAATGGCTTCTGAAGATCACTTAAGAAATTACAAGTGTTACAGTAACATAAATCAGTGCTGGTAATAAGTCACTTAAACAAAAATAAACTTCAATAACTCTTTTTTAAGTAATTAAAAATATTAAAAGGGTACTAAATAAAAGATAAAATATAAGAGCTGATCCAGAGCAAACCTCTATTTTCCTGACAAAAGTGCAGTAGGAATGAGCACTGCGCAGGAGCGACATAGAAAGACGGACGCACTGCTGCCCATCTGTCTGTGTCCATCTGCTCCGGAACTAGACGTAGAGGGCTGTGTTTCTCATTTCAATAGTCGCAGCAGCAGACATTGCCTGCGCTTCCGTGATACATTTACACTATCTCAGAGGATGGTGTAAGTAATTAGCGCAGGTCATTATCAATGTGAAAAAAAACATTATTTTATACAATTTTGTTTTTAAAAATGTTCAGTTATATCTGACTTTTATTTTAAAGATAGAATGTTATGGTTTGTTGCTGGGTAATTGCAAGAGTGCTGGGGTGTCTTCTTTGTATCTGTGTAAACTTCCCATACCTTGCAGCACCTGCTCTATATTAACTTATAAATTGATTTGAGCAACCTCCATTTTGTGTGTTTGTTTTGAAGCGCGTCTGGGCTCGCAGCTGACAGGGAGTGCAGTTTCAGAGTGTCTGTTTTGGAGACTTGGGGACTTCTGCCGGGGGGTGAGCTCTCAATTTAAAAATACATGATATATATGTAAAATTGGGACTCTGTTAGTTTTAAAGTTAACTTAGGACAAAAACAGAGAAGCCTTGTAAGTGGCTGGTGGCTTATCATATATCTGCAGATGTATGTAACAAATT
>WWET01001391.1:231205-249417 GCA_011038615.1 Limnodynastes dumerilii | reverse complement strand
TAAATCGGGCGAATATGGAGAATGTTCAAGTGTAGTAATGTGATTGTTGGTCACAGAAAGTGCTGTGTGAGCAGGCGCATTGTCCTGGTGAAGAATGAAACCATTTTTGATTGTTTCTTTCTGACTCTCAGCTTTTCAAAACTTCCTTATAATAATGCTGGTAACTGTTGTGCCTTCTGGAACCCAATATGCCACATGTTCAAGGTCACCACGTATACAGTTATAACCGCTTCTGACTGCTTTGTTTAGTCTCGTTATTTTATAGACATACCTCGTGTGTGTGTGTATATATATATATATATATATATAACTAAAATGCTAGCAAAGCAGCGGAATACTGATACTATGTTCTGGCATTAATGTAGCTTATGAAAGCATTGCTATGGGTTTTAAAATGCTGTAAATGGAAACATTAAAAAACCCATCTAAATGGTTAAATTGCAGATGCTTGTGGCTGTAGAAGCCGAGAGTCTCTGTTAATATGGCTCAAAACTGTGGGGAGAGGGGGACAGATATGCCCCATTTCCCCGTAGTCTTATTCAGAGTTGCGTTTTTCCACGGAGATGCGTTAATACTCTTTTCTTGTAATACATATTTTCAAATGCTACCTTTAACATTTTGGACCACATCCTAATTTCCGATTTTCTCCTCATTTACGTGCATTTAAATAGCATTTCATCCGCTTTATCGTTTGGTGCATACCTACGCAGTTGATTGTCTCGGACATCATAGCAAGGAGGCGGGGGCTTGAGGCCAGCTGAGGCGGGGGTGCTGTGTGGCATACGTGAGAGAAGCTGTTGGGGGCTGAGTTAAAGACTAGGGGCTGGATTCAGACTTATGTAAGTGCTTGAAATTAGTTACTTCTGTGCTAAACCATGTTGATTTCAGGGGGAGTCAAGGTAATTGTATTCTTTGCATGCAGGGATATATCTTTGAATTGCTTACTGCACACAGCTACTGACCAGCTTTACTATCACACTGTTATTTAGACTTGGGATAGGTAACATCGCCTCTCAACTCTAATGCTGTTTGCAACAGATGAAATATGACTCCCCCTGCAATCAACATGGTTTAGCCCAGGAGTAACTCATTTCAAGCACTTACTTAAGTCAGGATCCAGCCCTAGATCTGGTTGGTTGGTGCGCTGACTAGCACCTTCTTTGTTCCACAGCTCTTGTAAATAACTTCAAAATGTTTCGACAGAGCTTAGTAGATTTCGATTCCAAGTGAACTATGTTAAATTTTCAAATAACATATTGAGCCTGTTAACCGCCACCACCCTTATCGCACCAAGCAGTTATGGGGACACAATTCTTGGTCACTGCATTCTGTAATGTCAACAGTTTCACATGGAGATATTGCAAGTTGCGTAACGACTGTCAATAACGTATTGTCTACAGTTCCTTTTTAGATGAATGCTCTATTTATAGCCTTTAATTTTCTTTTCTATTGTGCATAAAACAAACAGGGAATAATCTAGACTTTGGAGCAACAACAGAGAATGTTCAACTCTACAACTAAACAAAGACTGCTGCAATATAAGGGGTGAAAATCCATTAAATTTTTTTCTGGGATAATACGTAGATTTTGCTGAACACCTCATATTTTATTTCTAATTAATAGTTGAGAAATGAAACAATAGCTGGGATGTTGTGTTTCAGGGTGCAGAAAAGATAAAACTATTTGGATATAGGTGTTTAAAATAACATGGAACCAGGTCCAGATTTAGAAACAACAGGGTACTTACGCGGATCCCTGTGCATACGTGAGGAGGCCAGTTACACACAGAACGCAGCATGATAGATCCTGCATTTCGTACACTGACGGCAGCACATTCTATGCAGATGAGATCTCACATTAAGGACTTGGCTAAGCCCTTACGTATGATCATGCTTTATGCACCTGCCTATTTTGCGTGGGACAGGTGCGTCATTTTTAAGGTAGGAGCCAGAGCACGGGAGGTCCATGAGGGCAAGGGGAGAGCGCTAGCAATCACTGACTTTATGATCACACACTTGTAAAACCATTCAGATGGACTTACAAGCATTCGATCATTATTAAATCAGGATCTGCTCCATAGTATGGACATCAAACTGAAATTGTAACCAGAAACCAAATTTTGCAACGGAGGAGAAAAAAAATTAGCATAGGCTTATGTCCAGGAGAAGAAGAGCAAAAACCCCAATCTGCATTCTGCAAAGAAAGATTTCTAAGAATGTATCGAGGGGAGCCTGAAAATCCAGGTTCTAGCTTGAGGTGCATTGAGCTGTATAAATCTCCTGCTTGAATTGAGAGCATGCAGGCTATGATAATGCAACACACCTCCTGATCAAGATTCGGGAGTAGTTCTACCAGTTCAGAATGGAAGTAATAGTTTCCCAGCAAAGAGAAGGTTTAAGCTTAGTTTCCATAGAGCCGATGGTCCTGTGCAGAGCTTCCATCAGAAATTGTGGTATCCAAGACTGATAAACTAGCACAGCACTCCACCACTATCTGACGTCACATGTTGTGATGTCGCATATAGGTAAGCATCGTGCACCTGCAAGAGAGATTTATATTTGCTCAAAGCGCCCAAACTCTTGGGACTTTGACGGCGATTATGCCATCGCTGGACAAAAATCGTCCAGATGTTTGCCATATAAAAAATACAATTCGCCGTATTCTGCTGATAGAACTACAAGGCTCACTAATGACCATTCGGACACTAAAGGGCACCCTTGTATAGAAATGATGACGTCATAAACACTAGAGCGCTCAATAGAGCCCACTAATGTAAATGATGTAATATTTTCTATAAAAGGGTGTCCTCTACTGACCAAATAGTCATTAGTAGCGGCGCCAAAGAAGAGGACGGAGCCTGTTGTCGGGGCAAGTGCCAGAAGAGGCTGAAGAGCAGAATGAAGGACCAGAACATCTTCTTCTAGCAAGCGGACAAGATTCTACAAGCAACTGGAGAAGATTAACTGCAAAGAAAGAAGAAACTACAAGCAACTCGTCCCAAGAGTGATAACAGCGAAACGGTGAGTCAGAAATATTTTTATTTACTGTATGCAACACACATTAGTTGACAAGAAATTTAGTTATAAACAGTGCGGCCACCTGTGGTAATTTTACGAGTAGGGGGAAATATTATGGATTGACAATGTTTATTTTATGTACACGTCTGTAAATGTATTTCTGTATGTTTTTTTGACACTGTATTTTTTTTTCACCGTCTACAGCGCAGCTGAGCCTTGTAGTTCTATTAGCACAGCCATGCTAAGCATTCAAAACAAGCTACGCTTGGGTTTGTTTGTTTTTTCTTTTAACATAAAGTGGCGGTGATTTGTGAAGCGATTTATCCCCGACGGGAATTTAAATTCGTGGGTAAAAATTGACTGTTAGTGAATCCCGCGATTTTAACTAAAAAAAACGCTGGAAAATCATGGCGAGACCAAGCGATTTGAAATCGCTTCCAAAAAGCGACCTTTGTAAATATACCCCTTTCAGTGTATATATGCAAAGCAGTCAGCAAAGGAACTGTGCAGCACCCTCCATGCAGACATGTTTTCAACGTTCACTGATCGACTGTTTGCGATCAGATAGAGTTGTTCCCGTGACCTCTGTCAGATTGAATGTAATGTTGACATGTTTGTTCGGCATTACAATTATTTTGGCGCTGGTACATTGACCGAAAGTTGGAATTTTGACAGCCGTACCCGGTCTGCTGCAGTCTGCGTTAGTGTTTAGGGTTAAAAATTTGGTTAGGATTATGGTCAATGGGCTGGATCCAGACTTAAGTAAGTGCTTGAACTTAGTTACTCCTGGGCTAAACCATGTTGATTTTAGGGGAGTTGTATTTCATTTGTTGCAAACAGTATTAGAGTTGAGAGATGATGTTTCCTATCCCAAGTCTAAATAACAGTGTGATAGTAAAGCTACTCAGTATCTGTGTGCAGTAAGCAATTGAAAGATATATCCCTGCATGCAAAGAATACAAATAACTTGACTCCCTCTGCAATATTCATGGTTTAGCCCATGAGTAACTAAGTTCAAGCACTTACTTAAGTCTGGATCCAACCCAATGACCATAATCCTAACCAAATTCTTAACCCTAAACACTAACGCAGACTGCAGCAGACTGGGTACGGCTGTCAAAATTCCAACTTTCAGTCAATGTTCCAGCGCCCAAAAATATTTTTTTATAATCGCAATCTTGCGGTTGTCATTCAGATGCCGGTTGAATCACTTTCCAAAATTACAATTACCGGAGAAGTAACAAATTATCATCCAGGCATCTACCAGCATTCCTATATCTACCCCTGCCTAATTTGGTCATCACAGTAGATTCAAAGAGAATGGAATCTACCCCTCTATATGATTTTCATAATGATTTATGACCATATGTTCTGTCCTTTATGGGAAAATATTTTTCCTTAGGAGACGATCACTATAAAGCTTGTGAAAGATCTTTCCCGGCAAAGTTTGCAAAAAAACAAAAAAATAAACCAAAACTTTATTTATTACTGCCTTTAGACTATTCCAAGTATCCTGTTTGGCCACTGTGCAATTTTAAACAATCTCCAGAGAGGTTTTACTTCCAATATATTATAACTAAAAAGAGATAAAAGCCTTCCTGACTAGTAGATGTTTTTCATGCTGTCTTTGCCTGACTGAAGTTTGATTTACGAGGAATATAAAAATAGTCATAGATATATGAGACAGGACAAGGACTTTTATGACCATATACAGACACATAGACATTGATACTACAACAATTAACTGAAATCTGTCTTGCCTACTGTTTTGGAATGCATGGGAGACTCTACACCATCTAAATTTCCTAACACACAAACACATGGTCAAGTTTAGTCAGCAGTCAGTTAATCTACTAAGGAAGGAAATCTATACAAACAGAGGAGAACATGTCAACTATACACAGAGATGAGGCCATGACAAAAAATTAAACACATGACGCCAGTGCTGTGAAGCAGTATTACCCATTGTGCCAATATATTGCACAGGGCTGTGGTTTGAGTGGAAATGTTCAACTATTTCCACCCCACTCAGCAGAAAAAACTCCTGGAAGGAGATCTTCATTGTTGAGAAGTAAGCTTGAAATAACCTTCAAGTCTACAGAAGGGGGTAGTTATTTTGATACACAAACATACCTTCCTTCATGCCCCATTTCATTGCTTGTCATGAGGTCTGGTGACCATTTGAACATTTTGTCACAGAGTGCAATTCTTGAGGGCAATGTGTCATGTGATTAGGTCATATCCAACCACATGCAGAGGCAGGCAGGGCTTGCTTAGTCCTCCCTAATTTAGACTGCCATGTCCTTGCATGGTCACATCAGTTTCTACATGATTAGACCATGGTCTTTGCAGAAACTGTTTGACTGCCAGCAAAATACACTACTGCAACCCATCAACCAATCAAAAAGTCCTAATTTCTGACTGCTTAGCGATGCAGTCACGTCCTTTGAAGAAAGTCTGCTGGCAAAAGACTTGACTGCATCACTGCAGCTGCTACAACAGTTAGGACGTGCTTCCAGATCCCAAATTTGTCAGCTTGACTTTGACCAAATTTCACCATTTCCAGCTATGTATGAACTCATAGCGATCATCAGTATTTATATAATACCAGAACGATCAAGTGTTTATACTACTGATCACTTTATTTCTGCCAGATAATAGTTTGGCAAATATGGAAGAAGTTTATATAACACAAAAAACTAGACGCTTAAATATCCTTGTTTTGACTATTGGGAAGCAAAATAGGTTTCAGTAACTTTGTTAACTGCAAATAGATCTTATATACACAAAGAAGGAGCAGATCCAGGCTTATGCTCTCCACGACCAATAGATGCTAGCAGGTACCAGGATGCAGGTAACGATGGTAGGCTCGGCTCCTACGCGTTTCGTCATAGATGGACTTCATCAGGGGGTGTGTCTCAAGATCCCAAACTCCCGGATTAAATACCCGATCAGCTGAAGTATGACCTATCAGCGTTCATCTTTGTTTAAAGCGAACCAGGCATGTTTGACCAGTATGCTAGACACAGCACAAGAGAGGCAGAGACAAGGGAGACTGATTGTGGGTGCACACCCTTATAAAATAAGGTACACTAAATCAAAATATATTGTAAACAAAGGTTTATTTTAAACGGAAATTGTGGTGATGTAGACACATCATTATCAGTATTTAAAACACAACTTTTACTATATAATTAGTTAAAATAAGATTTTTTAAAAGGCGAAATATAAAGAACTGTATAGAGAACGCAAGTGCTATTTACTAGTGGGGCTATAAATGTAGCAGATACTTGGATAGTTAATTATTTTTATCAAAAATTTCACTTGAAAGTATATATTCTATTAGAGCCAATATCAGAGAGGAAAACTACCTAAACTGGAGAGAGAACAGATAGAACTTATCCCTAAAAAGTGCCTATCGCCTCACAGCGGGACTTCTTGAGGTGCACCTCAGTCCCCTAATCTTTGTTATTTACCGCAAGTGCTAAATCGGGCCAAATTGTGCTTTCTTTCATACCTAGTAGTGGTAAATGGGCAGCAGATTAGGAAGGGTGCATTTAACCCCTTCAGGGGAGAAGTCCCGCCGTGAGGCGGTAGGCACTTTTTAGGGATAAATTCTATCTCTTATCTCTCCAGTTTAGGTAGTTTCCCTCTCTGATATTGGCTCTAATAGAATATATACTTTCAAGCTAACTTTTTGATAAAACAAATTAACTATCCAAGTATCTGCAACATTTATAGCCCCACTAGAAAATAGTACTTGCGGTCTCTATACAGTTCTTTTATATTTCGCCTTTTAAGAAATCTTATTTTAACTAAATGTATAGTAAAAGTTATGTTTTTTTTTAATACTGATAATGATGTGTCTACATCACTAGAATTTCCATTTAAAATAAACCTTTGTTTACTATATTTTGATTAAAAATATTTTATAAGGGTGTCCACCCACAATCAGTCTCCCTTGTCTCCGCCTCTCTTGTGCTGTGTCTAGCATTTTGTAATGGACTGAGGGTAGCACCCCTCCCCTGTTGGAATGTTATTTACATTTAATTAGGGGTTTATTGCACATTTATTGCATAATTTCTTTATTTTTGGTACATTAAGTGCATCTATTTACAGTGCCTGACCTAGACACTGTGTAAACAAATAAGAGTCTGTGCAAATATCTCTTTCTCTTTGTCTCATATGTTTTACCAGTAATTTATACAATAAAATAAAAAAAATACAACATTTTAAATAAATTTATAAATTTAATAAAAGATACAGTTAAACCTAATAGAGAACAACAAGTTGTTTAACAGCAGGTTTTTGCACAAAGATATAAAAATATAAAAAGCTGCAGAAAATAGCTAGTCTTAATCAGACAATTAAATAAGGCATATAGTGCTATTAATGTCAGATTAAATGTAAACACAACAAAGATAAACATAGGCACAAAAATACAGAAATCTAACTGGCCCCACAGTAAATTAACAAATAGTAATCCCTTTTAAACAGACCCCAACTCTAATTCCAACTTTAAATAAAAACAACTCTAAATAAAAGGGGCAAGCTCAAAGCTTTCATTTAAATCGAAAGGTCTTAGGGCCCAATTCAATTGCCGGCGAAGTTTTCAAAAAGTTTGCGTCGGTAAAAATACGACGCCTTCGCCGGCAATTGACCGATAAAAATTCGCCTATTCAATTATTTTTTTTACCGCTGCGCTAAAGTAGCAGGCAGCGGTAAAAAAATAACCAGAGAAAAAAAAAAACAGTCAAATGCAGTTATTACGTGACGAACCGACATATCAAGATACATCCACGTATTTGATTGTTAATGCAGTTTTTATATATTTTTTTATTTTTGTGTTTTGTTGTAGAGTTATCTAAACCTGAAGTGTTGTGTTAAAAGGAAATTAGATTACACAACTTTCTGCATTCTCAATGCTTTTTATTTATTACATAAACACTACCTCAAACATCCCTTAACCCCTCACTGCACCCTGGCTCCACTGTATCCCAGAGGGAATGAATAAAACAAGTTACTAGTAGCCTAAAAGCTATAAGCCAGATAAAAACAGAGGCCCCAGGGTACATCCCCTGCTTCTTGGTAGAATTATTAGCCATTGGGCCCGATTCAATTAAGAAAAAATCATTCCCCGGCGTATTTTTAACGCATTTTTTTTTTATTTACCGTCGTTACTTTTTTTGCAATTCAATTATTTTTTTGCGTTAAAAATACGCAGTTTTTTTAACAATAAAAATCCGCACCTATGAGAGGTGCGGATTTTTAACGCTGCCCTATGTTGTGCCCCAACAGGGCATGCTGATGCTTGTAGAACTACAAGCATCAGCATGCCCATGGATGACAGGGAAGCATGCCCTGCCATCCAGGGACCGCTGAGCAGCTGTATAGGTAAAAAAAAATCCTTCACTGAACGTCGCAAATCACTTCCTCCTAGCAGAAAGTGCCCGGCGCTACTGAGAGGCTATTACCCAGTGTCTGAAGTATCAGGAGAACGTGATTTCAGACACTGGGTAATAGCCTCTCAGTAGCGCCGGGCACTTTCTGCTAGGAGGAAGTGATTTGCGACGTTCAGTGAAGGATTTTTTTTTACCTATACAGCTGCTCAGCGGTCCCTGGATGGCAGGGCATGCTTCCCTGTCATCCATGGGCATGCTGATGCTTGTAGTTCTACAAGCATCAGCATGCCCTGTTGGGGCACAACATAGGGCAGCGTTAAAAATCCGCACCTCTCATAGGTGCGGATTTTTATTGTTAAAAAAACTGCGTATTTTTAACGCAAAAAAATAATTGAATTGCAAAAAAAATAACGCCGGTAAATAAAAAATAAAAAATGCGTTAAAAATACGCCAGCGAAGGATTTTTTCCTAATTGAATCGGCCCTTAGAGTATTAATGGTGGAAATCCAATAGCTCTCTATTTGGGAGAGTTTTTTAAGCCTATCACCACCCCGTTTGTCCAGCACCACATGTTCAATGGTCCTAATAGTGAGACCATCAACACTCCCTGAATGTACCGATTTGAAATGACACGAGCCACTATGCAGCATACTTTTGTTAACAGTATTGCGGTAGTATTGCGTAAGTTTTGCGCAGGTTATTGCACAGGTTTTGTCTTTGAAAAGGTTATATAGATTCATAACTTTGTTCACTTCATGGGACTTTCAAATGAAAGAGGTGTCCCTGATTTCTGGTCTGTCCCGACCCGGAAGGTTCTTGTGTGTAAGTCTTTCTGTGTTTTCCCCTTTTATTTTTATAAGAAACTGTTTACATACTGTATGTCCATTTTGTTATTCTCTGTAACTAAGCATTGTGATTATTATCATATTAAATATCAATTAATAAGTTCATGTCGCTGTGTTCTTATGGATTTACGTGTCAGACCAGCTCGGTTATTAAACGCTAATTATTAAACGCTAACGTTATTAAACAGAAGAGGTCATTCTGAGTTGATGATAATTCTGATAAAGCATAACTGTGTTTGATTTGGGTAAAGGAGAACCTAAGACCTACTATGAATAGTCTTAGTGGTGGCAGCGGAGGGATATCTTCATCGGTGGTATTTCCGAAGGAGAATGGGTGAGCCGAACGGCATAGTCACCCATTCTTAAAAAAAAAGTAGAAAAAGGTAAGTATTTGAAATAGGGACATCTGAAAAGGAACAGTTTCGGATGTCCCTATTTCGGAAATGGGACATTCTTTATGGGGAGTATATACTGGAAATTCTGGTTATGTTGAGTGTGAGTACTTCAGTTATAATCCCGCTGAAATAGGCATCGCCCTGAACTTAACATATGGCATGATGCACCCCATCACTCCCACAAAGCACCCCCCCTGAATGTAAGCGGTCATGAAGAAAGTTGCGTCCAGGAATGGATCACACGCACTTGCGCAAATAAAATAATGCTGACTCCATCTGCAACACAGAATGAATTTTATGGTGAAACAAATCTGTAAATATTTTGAAGCATTAACTGTCTTCCAAAATACTCATTCATACACACTGGAAGGGGTACAGAAACATGTCAAGTTCTTTCTTCTATTTAACTGACCCGTAACCCTCTCCCACATAAAGAAGAAAGCATTTAAGACTGTTTAGTCTTTCAGATTTCCCACAGGCCAAAGGAAGATGGTCTATCAAATTCGAGGCGTACATGTCTGTTTGTCAGTTTGTGGTTGGATTGATTAGTGGTTTATAAGCATGTTGCCAATTTTTTCCTTTTCTGTTTAGGAGTTTTGGCAGTAAAATAATTTATTCCTATCCTGAAGGTAGTCATGTTCATTAGTAAGAATCCGTTTACAAATACATTTAAAGAAATACCTGATTTTGCATTGCTGGTTGTTACGTTGACATTCAAAATGTCGAAAGATCAAAGTAGACAGGTCAAAATGTCGACAGTTGGGTATTATGTTAGTTAGACATATATTACATATATATATTATTACATTTATGAAGTTTTATACAAGCCACCTGCATTACATTAAGTAATGTAACAGATGTTACAAACAAATACTAACATAGGGATAGATCCAGACCTAAGTGCTTGTTACGTTTCATTGCGTAGCGTATCTACGCTAGCGTATTTTCTATGGACTCCCCTAGCCACTCACCTCGCTCATATGTACTTTGGTCGTTTTACGCTTGCCAAACCCTACCTTAACTTTTCAAAGCGTAACTACTGACGTATGTAAAGGCTTCACATACATAACTGCCTAAGCATGCCCATACTGTATGATTTAAATTCCTCACCCCGCCGCCGAAGCGTAATTACGGGTTTCGTATGGCTGTTACGCCCCTTCATTCTTAGTTACGCTGTTGATACGTGGCTGGTACGTACGTTCAGAGTTACGTGGTGTAACATCTGCCACGTGCATACACAGTAAACAGTAATGGGCGATTTTACGTCAGCGGCTAGCGTAAAATCGCTTGCGGACGTAGTTTAGGATCTGGCCCATAATACTCAATTGTCAACAATTTGACTATCGACATTTCATACCAGACCCTGAGTTCTGCTTATTTTTGTGGCTTAATGCAGGTGCACAAAAATATATACGATATACATAGATGTTTCTGGGTAAGTTAGGTGCAATTGTATATGTGTTTAACAGACTGAAATGCATAGCTCTCAATTGTCCCTATTTTTTAGAGACTGTCCCAATTTGCAGGGTGGAGTTTGTGTAGAAACGGGTGATGTTTTGCCCAAATAAACCATTTGTGTGCAGGTTTTGCACGGAAATGGGCAGAGTTTGCGGGGGAACAGGTAAGAGATTCAAAATTTTGGGAGCTATGCAATTGTATATTATTCAACTAAACATTGCACGTAAATAGCGTCAACATGATCTGACCCAGCGTCAGAATGCAATGCACCATGGTTTAGGGGAGTAACTACAAGGGGTGTAAGGGGTGCTGCTGTGGGGCCTGTGATAGTCACTCCCACTGCTCTGTAAGCATATCAAACCACAGTGTTTCCCAGGGGCATTTTAAGAAAGGAGGGGGCCCTTGTGCAGGATTTGTACATACCCCCCCCCCAGACAGGACTGCCCTCATTTGCGGATCTTAAAAAGGGTGGGGCCTAACTGTGCTGTAAGCCCCACCCCCTTTTTGTCCCGCAAATAGGGAAAGTCCCATCGCAGGGGAAGGGGGGCTCATTCAGCATCTATTTCATCCCTCCGGAAGAGCTTAGAGGGAAGAAATAGATGCTTAATGGCCCCCTTCCCCTGCCAACCCTGAGTGCCAGATGTATGCCACAGGGTCCTCTGTTCTGAGGGGCCCGTGTGCACTGCACACCCTGCACCCATTGTAGATACGCCAATAGTGTTTCCATATTAATCTTACTGGAGCCTCAAATTACAGTTGAGTTCAGATACACCTTTTTCATACTGAGATACGCATTTCGTGGTGGAAAAGATAGATTGCAGCCCATTAGTAAATCATTAAAATGTTGTTTATTTACCTTTTAGCAGCTGCCGGCTTCCTGCAGAGATCAGACAATGGAGCTGACATCACCCATTCAATACATGGGCTTTTATTTACTGTGTAAAAGTTTCAGTATATTACACTACACTGCCCCTGAGATGCGTATTTGAGCACGTATCTGCTTACATCTTACCCTGCGTGGCGCACATGACTACAATTCAAATGATGCGGTTCTGGATCTCATGCAACCTGCACCACGTTTCCAAGTGCAATTGTGCAACGCCCACTGCATGCAGCTTTGCCCACAGATCTGGATCAGGGCCACTGTTTCCTGTCACGAGGAAGCTCTCCGGAGTTAGAGCAATAAAAACTTTATCCGAATCTAATGTTGTACTTAGAGAAATCTAAGACATAAAAATGTTCAAGTGGTGCAATACATTTCCTGACATATATACACCCATTAAGTTGCCTTCCTAGAACAAGCTGTACAGAAAACACGTCATGAACTGATAGTGAATACAAATCATTTTTTAACAGAAATAAGAGATTTTAATGTCTCCATAATAAAGATTTCAGCTTGTTGATCGCAGTCTACAAGAAAATAGACCCTGGGCATAATCCCGACAGAAACACGAAATAAACCACATTCTGCGGATACTGGAAATATCTACCTGCAAATAATGGGATTGGTCTAGATGCACACGCAAATAAGCACAAAGTGTCGGATGCAGAGCTAATAATGTCAGGGGACTTACACAAGTCATATGTGTAAGTCCTATGACTAGGAACGTCGGTGCATGCATGCACCAGATGTTCCGCAAGCATTTCTTCAGACGTATGGAACTACGGGTCTGATTCACACATAAGAAGGCTTTAAGAAGGTGCGGATAAGCTATATATATGTATAAGCATTAATCCGCTTATAGCTTCTTCCCCCGACCCATCCACTTTTTCTTAAGAACCAAAGGCACTTAAAATGGAGAACACAAATTCTCTTTCCCCTCCCCCGCCCTGCTCGGCTCCTTACCATACCTCCCCCCAACCACTCTTCTTAATTCTTCCCAGAGGCTGCCGTGGCTCACCCCTTTCTAATGGCTAAAGTGTTTGCGGTCTCAACCTAAATGGTACATAGATTACGTAAATAAGCTACTACGCATACGTAGTAATTCATTTTGCTTTTCTACGCACTTAAAAAGCACAAGCTTCCTAAGTGTGAATAGGGCCCTACGGTCTGTACGTCAGAAGGTACATAAAGGGGCCGACCCTTCAGATACGCATCTCCGCCACACAGACAATGATAGGCATTCAAAAGAAGGGGCGGAGCGGGGAAGGACAGATATGCATTGATCTGCTTCCGTACGGACGCAGATCAATGCGTAAAAATTAAGGTTGCCTTTGGGTCACGTCAGGGTCCAGAATTACTAGCGATAGAGGGGAGTCCCGAGACGTGCTCTACCCTCCACGTTGCGTCATTTTTAGACCCCCGCATAAAGCGTGCTGGAAGTCTGGATCTGGCCCAAAGGCAGGATACAAAAAGTGTAAAAATTGTATTTTTTTATGTCCATATCAAATATTTGACACCTGCACAATGCTCCAGTAGCAATTTCATAACTTTTGTATGCGTCTGAATTATCTAATAGGTTGTGGAGTGTCAGCCCGCTTGGACTTAGACATGGCGGACCGTGTTCAGACTTAATAACGTTAACCAACAAACGCATGTCGTTTGCATAAGTTATGCATGTTACACATCGGATCTCAGGGCCTGATCCTGGACTACGCCGATGCATATCAGCATGCACTCCCCTTGACGCTCCCCCTGTGGCTGGCGTAATTACACACTGTTATGCTGGCTGAAGGCAACCCTAACTTCAGCCAGCATAACAGTATGTACTTACGTCGGCCACAAGATCGTAATGTCCTAACCAAGCCCTCCCCTCCTAATTTCCATCCCTCCCCCCACTTAGCTTACATAACTACAGCGTACGCTGTAGTTATGGATGCCCGATCCAGGGCACCCAGAAAAATGGATTACGCCGGGCAACATCTGCCCGGCACATGCGCAGATCAGCAGAAATGCCGATCCTACGCAGCTACTCGCTGTAACTACGGCAGGTGGCGTAGTTCTAGATCAGGCCCTCAATGCCTACGGAGTTGATTCTTGCACGTGTACAACTCAATACTTCTTATACTTCTTCTGCATTCTGACACCATTATTAGCAGTAAGAAGTGAAGAAGCAATGTTGTGCCTTGTCCTTAAATATGACTGGAAATTGGCATGACATCTCTCACCCACTGTTATAGTATTGAAAAAATAGGTGTGAATTTTAAATGTTATTTTAACAATTTAGAACCTTGAATTGGACAAAAAAAACCAGAGTACTCTGGGTAACAGACACCTGCACAACACAGCTAAACTACTAACTGGAATACTCGACTTAACCAGTATTTAAGACTTAAGCCTTCTCGTGTGACTAAGGGCTAAATTTACTAAGCTGCAGGAAAGGAAAAGTGGAAATGTTGCCCATAACAACCAATCAGATTCTAGCTGACATTTTTTTAGTATGTCATAGGAAATTGAGAGTTATAATCTGATTGGTTGCTATAGGCATCATCTCCACTTTTCCATTGCCGCTGCTTAGTAAATCTAGCCCAAAATGTCTTTCACATGTGACATGCTTGGTGTTTTTGCTAATGTCACATTTTGGAAAAGCATCAAGAATGTGGAGACGGGGAACGCGGACGGATACAGACTAAAGCTGGTTTGTAAGTTAGAGGAAGTAATCACTTTAAAAGAGACTTATAGACAAGGCTGAATATTTGATCTTATCTCAATGCGTCATGCAATAGCGTGTCATTTATCTTTCAGATTCACTTGTTGTTCAAACATACTTACACATTTGGGCCAGATCCAGAGCTACGATCGCTAGTGTATTTATGCTAGCCGTAAAAACGCTGTTTTGCATGTTCTGCGCATGCGCACGGCAGATGTTACGACCCGTAACTCTAAACGTACTTACGAACATACGATCACCAGCGTAATTACGGACGAAGGGGCGTGCCAGACATACGACACCCGTAATTACGCTTCGGAGGTGGAGTGAGGCATTTAAATCGTACAGTATGGGCGTTGTTAGGCATGTAAGTACGTGCAGCCATTGCGGCCGACAGCAGTTACGCTTGGAAAAGTTAAGGGGGGGGTTGGAAAGCGGTAAAAATACGTATAACCGAGGGGAGTGTCTAGAGGAGTGCCTAGTACTTATGAACACGTAAATGCGCTACGCATTGAAACGTAAAGGGAACATAGGTCTGGATCCAGCCCAATATCTCTATCTAGTCTTTATCAGGGGATATATCCAGAGGTGTGTTGTGTGGTCATAAGACCAATGCCAGCATGACCCCGGATGTGGTTTGCTGGTTAAAGAGTTGTCACCATGATTCTTGTCTGACTGAATATTGTAACTGTACATACATGAATTCTGCAGCAGAATGTGGAAATGCATTAGGCATGGACTTCAAATCCGTGCTTAGTCTTTCTTTCTTTCTTTCTTTCTTTCTTTCTTTCTTTCTTTCTTTCTTTCTTTCTTTTCTTTTTCCCCCATTTTTTATGGTTTATATTATTATTCTTATTACTCTTATTATTATAATTTATTTATAAGGCGCCAAAAGGTGTCCGTACATAATAAAATACAATATAAATATTAAAATATCACAAAAATACAATAAAAGTGAAGCAAGCACAGACAGCAAGGCAAAATGCGAGGTGTCATTCTTGGCAGATCAGGGAGTAGGGGATAGAGCGCAGTGAGGGGTTGAGAGGAAGCCACCAGGTGGGGACGGGGTGAAAGGGTAGCAGAGGGGGACAAAAGGGTACGAAGTGAGGCAGGAGCGCTGGAGGAGGGAACAACACTAGGATGGGGGGCCCTGTTTACATGAGCTAACACTCTAAGCAGGAGGGATGAACTTACAGAAGACAAAAGGAAGGGGAGGAAGAGGACTGTGTGAGGGTAAGGAATTTAAAGAGAGGTCTGAAGCGATAATATGGATGGATATATATGTATTAGCAGTCCCTTGTGCAGCTGTCTTAACCTAAATTAAAGTTTTGTTTGTAATACACTTTTTGGCACCTTAGGAGGCATCAATAGGAATCAATACTGGTCTAGGCACACAAGTTGGCTGCCTTATCTGCGTCTTTACGTCTGCATCCAGCAATAAACAAGGTTCAGTTCAGTGTTTACTATTTTCATTGAAGGTTTGATTGTAAGCTGCATGCAGTCCCCCATGTGCATTATATGGGAACTTCCTCTATGTTAAAACAATTCAGCATTTCCGGCAATTCTTATATAACAAAACGAATCTTGACAAATGTTCCTGCTCCACAGCAGTTCTGTACAGAGCCTGGTTACACCTTCAAGTATTATACACAATGCTTATCCTCACTGGCTGTTATTCATCCGCATAGTATATAGTATATAGAGATACAAAGCAAATAATGCTTAACTGTAATATGGATATTCGTCCATTTTATCCACAGTAACTAGATATCACGTTTTATATTTTATACTAAGTACTAATATTAGTTCGGATCCACATTTAATAAAAAACAACTGTCTTCCGCATACTATGTGCTTAAGTCAGCTGTGAATGGGTGCTGCACATGCTTAGTACCAGTTCTAACGCATCGATACACAACATCGTATGACTGTGTTGTGTAGAATTTATCCTCCGCCAGGGGGTCCGAGCAGCCCACCATGTGTACGAGGTATGGATGGTGGGTGTGGTTAAGCATGTTTATTGTACAGTAAGGGCTTGGTTTATAATTAAGGCAAGATCTTGTGCATGGATCCACCATCTGCATGTAGGAGAACAGAGGGAGCCTGTTCTTCTATATATGGTATTTGTGTTTTTGTGTTGTGTATTTTAACTATTAGATCTAGATACGGTTCATTATTATTGTTATTAGACATGATTATCTGTAAATTCACATTGTCAAATATTCGCTTGCTTGAAGCATAGCCCATACTTCCATTATACGTCACAGTGAGCTTGTGTTTGCATCACTGGGAAAAGGACATGTCTGGGGAGACAGTTGTATTGTATTTGCATCTTAAATCTTCCATTATTTGAGTGGGATCCTACCAAATGCCGGATACCAGGACGTGATCCAGAACACCGCTGCTGCTGTAGTCAGAGCTCGGGCTGCAGTGGCAGCGACGGTCCGATAGCGGATCGTGGTTTGATCCTTTGTCCCCTGCATGCGAGTGGAGACCACTCTCCTTGAACGCACGGAGCTTCCGATGGCAGGACCCTGCCTTGATATTAATGCACTGGCCCAACAAAAAATGTGACTGGTGCATTAATAAGGATTGTACGTAAGGGTTTCACCAAGCCCAGGCCGTACGATTTGCATACCTCCCCTGTCCTTGTCTTGTGATGTGGGAAGCAGAGACACAGGAATGTGGCAGTTTGCAGCGATGAGTTACCTTCCTGACACTGAAGGTTTATGTGATGATAAAATCTTCTACCTTTTATATGACATTGAAAACAACTAAGTTCAAGTAGAAACTATTTTGCGGAAAAGAAAAAAATATGCAAATCACGTTTGCAAAATATTACACATTCTTTCAAAAACAAGTTTAAAAGTGAAACTAGATTAAAGATGATAAATTTAACCCTACATAAAGAACAGAAGCCGGATCAAGACTTGAGAACTTTGCTGAACCTTGTGCATTTCAGTTGGTTTCCATCTGTCTTTCCACATGATCAGAGATGAGTGAGAGACAGAGGTGGAACTAGCGAGTTGTGGGCCCATGCTTTGGTCCTGATGATATCCCATGTAACCTGGTGCGGAGCTTCGGCAGGGCGGTGATGATGGCTGTGGGCCCTTGTATCAGCATGGGCCCTGGTGCCGCTACACCTGTTGCACCAATGGTAGTTCCGCCCCTGGTGAGAGACCAGACATGTCAGTCATAAAGCGTTCCACCAGTCCAAACTTTTGACTGATATATGATCATATATCTTTGTTTATGTGATATAGGACCGGATTCACACTAACAATTTTGCTACATTTCCCGTGCGTATTTTTAGGATCGGATAAACTGCGCATGCATGGTAACTTTTTTTGCGCAAGCTATTTAGGATTTAGGCACGGAAATCCATTAGGCACGGACTTAAAATCTGTGCTTAGTGAGATACGTCCGAAGGAGCGTGCAAATCCTCCGCACGTAGGAAGTTAAGTGAAAGTGGGTGGGGGGGGCATTTAAATGGCCTAATATGGGC
>WWET01001391.1:209387-224684 GCA_011038615.1 Limnodynastes dumerilii | reverse complement strand
CCTGACTCTAAGACTCCCTTCCCTGCAGCCTGACTCTAAGGCTCCCTTCCCCACACCCTAAACCTAGCCCTCCCTGCCCCGCAGCCTGACCATAACCCTCCCTTCCTGGCAGCCGGACCGTAACCCACCATCTCCTGCAGCCTGCTCCTAATTCTCCCTTCCCTGCAGCCTGACCCTAACCCTCCCTCCCTTGCAGCCTGACCCTAACCCTCCCTTCCCCGTACCCTGGAGAGGTTACTCACCTTTCCCTGCAATCCGGTGGTAGCGGTGGCGGCGGTATTTCTGATCGGCATACTCACCTATTCTAAAAAAAAAATTCTAAACTGGGGGGGTATTTGAAATAGGGACATTTGAAAAAGGAACTTTCGGATGTCCCTATTTCGGAAATCAGTTTTTCTAACTGACAACGTTTAGACTTCACAGCGCTGAGGAGTTTGTATGTTCTCCCCATGTCTGCGTGGGTTTTCTCCAGGCGCTTCGGTTTCCTTCCACACGCTAAAAACATACTGCTAGGTTAATTGGCTGCTGACTAAAGTGTGTGTAGATGCGGACGGGGTGTAGTAGCAGCAGAGATCAGCCAGAACTACTACGTATCTGTACTAACGGATAGTGGCTCTGGCTGATCTCTGCTGCTTCTACACCCCAGCAGCCATGGCATGCTACTAATATAGGCTGCGGAGAGGGGAAGGTTAAGGTTAGGTTGCAGGACAGGGATAGTTCCCTGTGCAATATAAATTAAGGAATGTGAGCTAGATTAATCCATGCTTTATCCTTCTCTATTTGCCCGTTATGTGTTACTGAACAGTTGTTTATTACTTTATAAGCTATTGCTATATAAAACTACAGGGGTTTTCTTATTTTTTGGTTGTGATGAATAGGCTTGAGCGGGAATATTTCCCTTGTTTCTGTCATTGAATGGTTTTGCTCAGGGTGGAGCTTGCACCTGTTTTGTCCTTACTCTCAGTCTCTGGATCAGCCCAACTCTGTCAGGACAGCATTACCAATGTAAAACAATACAAATTTCCTGCTCCCATGGGATCCAACACTAGGACAATGCATGCACACGGTGGGAGTCCCTGCACCGTCATTGAGAAATAGAGACAGATGGAAATTCCTTTTCAGCTGTCTCCATTTCGAATGGCAGCCATTTTAGATTATTTTTAAGAATGGGTATGTGATCGGCATACTCACCCGTTCATTTTCAGAAGCAATGCTGCCAGGCCACCAGAGAAATAATTAACCTCTCCGGGGACTTTTAGGCTTTGGGGGTGGGTTAGGGTTAGGCTCTGGGGAAGGGAGGGTTAGGGTTAGAGCCACGGAAGGAGGGTTAGGGTCAGTCTACGGGGAAGGAAGACTAAGGGATAGGCTGTGGGAAGGGTGGATTATGGTCAGCCAGCAGGGAAGGGAGCCTCATGGTCAGGCTGCAGGGAAAGGAGCATTAGGGTAAAAAAAAAGGGAGGGGGGGTTAGGGTAAGGATTAAAAAGAGGGTTGGGCTTAGAATCCTCACTTACCTTTCAGAGCACCGTGTTCAGTGCTCCAGGGATCAATTGCTATGCCTCTTCGAAATAGAGCCGTTCTTGACGGGGACCCACACTCCATGCCATATAGTAAGTTGTGCATGCAAGGCTGTCCACCAGAATTTGTAGGGCCTGGGACACAGGCCACAGCACTACATTGCTTTAACGTGTGACATCTCATAGAGCTGGAGTTATGCAGACCTGCAGTTATGATCCACAGTGGGTGCAGGGAAGTCCTTTCCTTGGCTCGCCTATGCGTAGGCTAGTACAGCTCTACCACAAGTACCACAAGTATCAGTGCAGGAGACTGGTGAGAGATACCGATACTGCTGCCGATACTTACTGCTATGGAACTGTGGTGAGTATTGGATGGCCCACTTCACTCCAGGACAGTTCTGTCAGTCCCCCTCCCCCCAATGGCGGCCCTGTGTGCATGCAGCAAAAAAAACCAGTATAAGTACTCAGTGGGCATTGTCACTATAACATTTACGTACACTCTAAGGTCTTTTGCAATTACCACGTGTTAAAAGATATGAAGTGTTATTCATGCATTTTAAAATATTTTTATGAGCTGACTGCCGTCTCCGGTGTGGTTTAATAGCTTCTATAATGTATACAGACAGTGTGTGGGTTATCACTGTAAGAATTCTAGTAATGCACATATTTCATAACCATTGCATCTATTGGTTTACATCTATTTAGTACGTATGTTTTTTAGAATGGAATATTGATGGAGATTGGGTAAGAGTGCATGTTATAGAACTTTATGTGACATATTGATTAGTGCCTGCATCATCTAGGGTGGTGACTATTTATATGAACGCCAGTTTGTTTTACCTAGATACAAAACAAGCTTTCTTCTTCTTCTGATTGGAGGGGTGAAGAGGTGGGCCTAGACTTATTCTAAGGGATTTGTATTAAGGAGAATCACTCCCCCTTACTCTGATTGGACAATATGGCACCCCAATCCTCACTGATTGGTAGATAAAAAATAGACATAGGACATCCTTTGTCTGTCTTTCGGCCAGCGCTGCATGTAGTTGCTTATCCAGGGCGGAGTTTATACATATTTATTAGGTGTAAGCGCAGCGTGTGTTAGCACTGCTCATGTGCAGAATGGGAGCAGGCACGAAATAGCAAGCTCTAAATGACTGAGCGCTCGTGTTTTTACACTAGTGAGAGGGTGTGTTTAACTATACTGAAATGAGAAAGTGTCTTTGTGTTGTTATTAGCACAGTAGCAGCCCGGATTGCCTGAGCTTCCTCCTTAACGCTTGTGCTAGCTCAGAACTTACGTAAGTGTAAGATGAAGGAGATTTTCACTCATTAAAAATCTATGGACCGGGTTTGCGGCTGCACGTGCCAGATATTACACCATGGATCTCCATGGAGTCCGCTCCATCCTCATGGAGATTCATCTGACAGGGGGGACTTTACCTTTTGCAAGACAAAGCCCTGTAAGGGAGCTGGGGTTTGCCATGCTGATAAGGCATAGCGGACGGACACAGATCTGTGCGGTAAACGCAAGGTTGGGTTATGGACAATTATGTGGGGAGTCACAGGTTAGTTCACGCCCCGCTTCCGTGCGCAGTTACAGACCCCTGTGTGGGGATCTGAATCCATACCTTCCTACATGACCCATTCCATTAGGTACAAACTACTCTGCTCCTCAGTTTCCAACTGTCAGTTACTATGGTAACCACCTTTGTTGAAGAGACAAATAGTTTTTCAAATAGCAGTTAATTCATTTAATCCAGGTGAGTGACAGTTGGAAGCTCAGGAGCGGAATATATTGTACTTAATGGAAGGGGTCATGCTGAAGGATCTGTGAATCTGGTCCTATATTCTTAGTTATAAACAGCCCTACACACCTTACAAATATTAAACTGTTTCATTTAGGAATAAAAAATGATATAAAACAACCACATTACTCTGTACTATGACTATACTGACTATGAGCCAGATCCAGGACAAAGAGTTTCCACTGACTTACGTACTGCATGCACAGTACCAATATTTACACAACGCAACGCAGCCAGCTGCGACAACTATGGTTTAATATTAAGTTATTTATGGTTTCTCATTGGAAGAAGAGGATTGTATTGGCTTAGGATGAGTTAGGAACAGAAAGCGGCTGTCAGCAAATAAAGTTACTTTATTATCAGCATAAAGTCAAACTCCAATTCAGCAAACAAGTGAGACCGTAACCAGTCTGTTGTCAGCAGTAGCAGATGCAACCAGGGCCAATGTCATCACATGCGTGGCCCGGGACCCAGCTGCGGCCCCCCCATGTGGCGTCATTGGTGACACGCTTTAGAAGCTTTCCCTGCCCATTGGCCAGCTATAAATAGCTCTAAACAGCAAGTATCGGCGGTAGGATGCCGCCGATACCTGCTGCTAAAGAGCTAGGTAAGTACCCCATCATGTCCGGGCCTGGGACAGTAGATCCGGCTGCCCCCCCCCCGATGGCGGCCCTGGATGCAACAGCAACCCAGGTTCAGGCTACACCGTCTCTAGGACAATATAGCTCCTTAGCACTAGCGACTATGCAGCAGCTCTGAAGAGTTTATATAATCACTCTTCCTGGTTGGAGCAGGGGGGTTTTTCCTGCAGAATCCCTGGGGATTACCTGGAGAATGAACCTTTTGTGACCATGTTTCTGACCGAGCCACAATGATAAATGTCAATTTTGAGTGCTGCAAGAACACCTGTTATTGTAATGGGGCCACTCAAAGCATTCCACCACAATGCTGCATATTTCAGTAATGATGTCCCTGAGACAGGTGCCTTTCTGTCTTGATAAATATGTGTATTTAAACGGAGTGTCAGTTGTCAGTCATTTCTCAGAAAGCATTACCCCCTCCCTTGAGAATACAGCTTCTTATGGGTAGGGCCTCCTCTGTGTCTCCTGTACGTCTGTCTATCTGCCATATCTGACTCTTTGATGTTCAATGCCGAAATACTTCACTGAACACTATGTTGATTGTACACTTAGAGTTTGGATTTATTGCTACCTGGAATTAATAGAGTATACTACATTCTTTAAGGAACACAAGACAGGTCTGGGGCCCCATGTAAACATTATATAACACTATATGTCAGCACATACATAAAAAGGAGGTCCAGTTCACAATACAGCTATATACTTTTCCTCCAGCTCCCACTTACTTGTCAGGCTGTAAGGGCCAGCTGCTTCAGTGACTCTTATCTCATAAATAGCATTAAAAAGAGAACCTGGAGGGAAGCCATAGATTATGCAAATTGCATCATTAAGCCCCGTCCCCTGTCAATCGTAATCTATAGTGTTTCAGGGGATGGACATCAAGTCCCGCCCATCCCTAGTAATGCTAGGGATTACAATAGATAGTGAGAGCTAGTGGGGCTTGCAGGAGCTTTGTCGGCTCTCCCAGGATAACGGGAGAACTGCCCAAATTTTGTGACTCTCCCGGATATTCCAGGAGGGTCGGCAACCCTGAGCTAGACTTCCGAGTTTTGCTCATCTCAGTTGCCTCTCAGTTGGATGGCAGGCACTTTATCCACACTCTGCACACTTACAGCCAAGGCAACCACCAGAAATTTTGGGACCTGGGACACAGGCCGAGGCGCTCTGCCTCCTATGAGACTTCACATATATACGTGGAGCACCGCTTACCTGCAGCTTCGATTCACAGTGGGCCGATGTGTCAGCCCACTGATGTACAGTTCTCCAGCAGCAAGCATCGGTGGTGGGATATTACTGAGACCTACTGCTGGAGAGCTAAGGGGAGTACCGGTGGGGCTCCCCCTTTCTCTCACGGCCTGGGACCCCCTGCTCAGAGCTGCATATCCAGACTTCAGAGCAATGACAGACAGCCTGTTTTAGTTTGCAAATGTCAATTTACAGTGGTAGTTTCTGTCTTTATGTAGCCAGAATTCTGTAGATTTCTATGCACCAGAAGTCAGTCCATACAAATGGGAGTAATTAAGCAAATATCAACCAATTCTATTGGATCCCTCTGAAACTCTATGTTCCGTGCCATCCATAACTACTTTTTCCAATAGTAATCTGTGATAAACACCTGGACACTCCGCCTTCCTGTAGCAGCAATAGGATTTCGATGTTAGGTCTCTAGACCTGTCATTGTCTATATTCTCTTGTACTGATATGAAGATGGGAGATTCTATTCTAGGAAATGAATTGATAGTCATAACACATGATACAGGGACACGGTATCATATACATACCTCCCAAAGATTTTGAGTGTTGTATTAGATATAATGCAATATATACATATATTTTAAATTGATGGTTTTCAATCGAGTGTCAGACTATATTAGGAGCTCTTCAGGGTTTTATACACAACCAGGTTTAAAGTGTTTAGCTTTCCAGAGTCCTGTGTGACACATTCCTAAATATAACACTTTCACACAATCTTCTTTTGTTCAGTATGTCATCAGAATAATATACACTTAATAGGAATTTTATCTTTTGTAAAGATTGCCTTCTGAATGACATGCATTCATTTACTATTATTTCCGACCCAATTCAAAGTTCCATAAAGTAGGTGTGATCACATCGGCAAATGCCAGCTCCTGCAACTTGTACTCCAAACACCGCAAATGTAAAGGGAATCCAACCAAACAAAAGATCCATTTTTACACTACTGGATCTCTGGATTAAGTCCTTTTTATTTTAGCCAAACCCTTACTGTACAATTGGCATACTCATCCATAACTCGTATGCACTGGAGAGTGAGCCTACCCTCACCTATACATAGCACATGGGGAGAGAGGTCCCACTCTACCCATGTGCTATCTATGTACACCACTCTCCTCATGTGCTCTGTATAGATGAGGGTACATAACCCTTCCCATGTGCTATGTATAAGTGAGGGTACACCACTCTCCCTTATGTGTTATGTATAGGGGAGGGTACACCACTCTCCCTTATGTGTTATGTATAGGGGAGGGTACACCACTCTCCCAATGTGCTATTTATAGGTGAGAGTACACAAAACCTTCCTATGTATAGGTGAGGGTACATCACTGTCTCCATTTGCTATATATAGTTGAGGGTACACTGCTTTCCCCGTGTACCCGTGTACTAGGTATAGGTGAGAGTACACAAAACCTTCCTATGTGCTATGTATAGGTGAGGGTACACCACCCTTCCCATGTGCTATGTATAGGTGAGAGTACACAAAACCTTCCTATGTTCTATGTATAGATGAGGGCACATCACTCTCCCCATTTGCTATATATAGTTGAGGGTACACTGCTTTCCCTGTGTACTATGTATAGGTGAGGGTACACCACTCTGCCCATGTGCTATGTATAGGTGAGGGTACACCACTCTGCCCATGTGCTATGTATAGTTGAGGGTACACCACTCTGCCCATGTGCTATGTATAGGGGAAGGTACATCACTCTCCCCATGTACTATGTGAAGGTGAGGGTACACCCCTCTCCCTATGTGTTATGTATAGGTGAGGGTACACCACTCTTCTCATGTGCTATAATAGGGGAAGGTACATCACTCTCCCCATGTACTATGTGACGGTGAGGGTACACCCCTCTCCCTATGTGCTATGTATAGGGGAAGGCACACCACTCTCCCTATGTGCTATGTATAGATGCACCACTCTCCCTATGTGCTATGTATAGATGCACCACTCTCTCTATGTGCTATGTATAGGTGCACCAGTCTCCCTGTGTTCTATGTATAGGGGAGGGTACACCACTCTTTCTGTGTACTATGTATTGTATACCAGTCTTCCCATGTGCTAGGAAGTGTAGGAAACTAACTTCTCAAGAAATGTGGGAATTTGCTTCACTTTGTTTAACAATGACTCCACATTCCAAAAGCTGTGTGATACATTTTGTTTTGTAAACAATGTAATGAACGTGATGGTGTTATGAAACCACATAGGTAAAGAGGAGTTTCTAGGGACTGGGGCGATGGTCATTAATAACTTCCTACTTCCTTTTGTGATCCTAAAATCAGCTGGTACCATTTCAAAAATAGCTAACGCCCTGTCTAGAAAGCCCTATTGTCACAATCTATTGAAGCACAATCCCCTTTATTTATTTATTTGTTTGTTTTTCTATTTTTGTATCCTGAGTACTTAGGTGCATCTTACAGCGTTTGGCTAAAGTTTTAGCATACTTAATACAGAATACTGTATTATCATTAGGCTCAGTACCAAGATATTGGCGAATAGCAGATGTGGTGCTGTTGTTTAAAAAGGGAATGAGAGCACAACTGGTGTATTATAGACCTGTAAGCCTGACGTCATGAGTTAGGAAAGGTGTTCCGTGATGCTGTTATATTCGCAGGAACACAAACTCTTTCACTCCTGGCTGCTTGAGCAGTCAGAATATAGCCCTCTCTGCTAGCTGGCTTTCTGATCCCCTGGTTGTTGCTAAGCAACTGGAATACACTAGCTCGGAATGGCTTGCAGAAGCCACTCCAGGTGCTATCCTGATTAATAGCTCTCAGCTGCTGCCTAACAGCCAGGATTCAGACCAACCAGAGCTGGGAGGCTCTCCAGCTCTGATTGGTTGTTTAGTGTTTAAATACCCAGCAAGGGGGATCTCTCCCTCTGTGCTCCCCTGGTGTCTGCTCTTATCTCCTTGCTCCCTGGTTTATTGTGTGTAGACCCTGGATCTTATTACCTCTGCCTTTACTTGTTTGTGTGCTCACCCCACTGTACTTGCCCTGTTCTTCCAGTACCTATCCCAGTCCTCTCCTGGAATCTGTTGTCTGTGTTCTGGACACAATCCTTATGTGGGTTTCTGTTGTTGGTCGTGTCTTGTTGTGCTTAGTTCAAGTCTGCTCTTCCATCCTGGATCTGTTATCCCGTCCTCTTTGGTTTTGGTGTTAGTCAGTGTTGGTCTCTGTGTGGTCCGTTTCACTGTCTGTTTGTTTTATATCTAGTCCTGCTGTGATGTCTGACTCCCAAACTCTCCTCGCTACTCCAGAAGCTGCCACTGGGGGCTGCAACCTGTTGGGTCCTGCAGCCCAGCCTATCCCCACCATGAGGGGCTCTAGCAAAGACCAGGCACCAGTTAGACTCTGCGCCCTGGTATGCAATCAACCCAGTTAACGTAACAAAAGGTATATTAAGGCGGTTACACTCTCCAGTACGAGAGTCTAATTGCCGAAAATGGAACTTCTTGAAAATGTATTTTCAAAAGTCCCATTTTTGAATACTGACCGCTTTCTACTATTTTTCAGTGAATGGGTGCGTATGCCATTCAGCATAATTTACCCATAAACTATCTGTGCGGTTTAGGGTTAGGGTCATGCTGCCAGGAAAGGAGGGTTAGGGTAAGGGTAGTGAGAGGGGAGGGTTAGGGTTAGAATTAGGGAAAGGACTATTTTTACTTACCATTTAGCTGACTGGAGCTAATCAGTTTGCAACTGGCTGGGAGAAATCAGATTTTTTTGAAAATCAGACTTTGTAAGCGGTGACCCCCACCCATATTAAGGAATAGAATTCAGTATTACTTGGTATGCAATCTGATTATTAGTGGGAATCAGAATGATTTTGTGAAGGATAGGTAGTAAACTAATCTAATTAGCTACTATAGGAAAGTTAGTGTGAACTTAGACCATAGTAGTTCAGTAGATGTGGTTTAGTTAGATTTAGCAAAATCCTTTGATACAGTGCCACATAAAATAAGGCAACTGGGTCTAGGAAACAACATTTGTACTTGGGTCGAAAACTGGTTTGAGAATACCGAACAGAGAGTTGTGATAAATGGAACATTTTTTTATTGGTTAAAAGTTTCAAATGGTGTACCCCATGGTTCTTTGCTGGGACCATGCCTTTTTAGTAAATTTATTAATGACATTGGTGATGGTTTAAGGAGCAAGGTTTTTCATTTTTGCAGATGACACTAAATTATGTCAGGTAATAAAATCAGAGCAAGATATAGCTTCTCTTCAGAATACTCGAATAAACTGGAAAATTGGGCGGCCAAATGGAAGATGAGGAAGTAAATACTGGCATCATTCATTAACCCTAGCTATACGGGGTAAATCCGGGATATATACGGACACTAGGTAAGCGAGATTACTCCTTAATAAACCTTACCAAGCATTAGCAAGAACTTTTGGAAGATTATCTACTCTATCTCAAATACATCTGTATATTGGGACATTAAAGGTCTGTCACTCCTTAATGAGAACTGAGGTACCATGAAATGTGATGTCATATAATATTACAGTTTGGACGGTATATGATATTAAGCATTACTAACCATATAAGTGGTCTCATTGCTTTATATCTCCATTCTTTTTTACTGATGATTATCCAATATATTTTTATGTGTCAATAATAAATTTGTTTATTTTTTAATGCGAGTATCTGAACATTCATTATTACCACTATTTATTTCTTTTTCTTGAGATTATTTTAGTGATATTATTGATATTTCATTATATCTAAGCGTTGTCTTGAACTTTGTATGTTTCTGATCCCATGCTGCCTCTTTGCTCTGAACCCCCACCCCCGCCGCCTCTCCGCTCTGATTCTCCGCTGCCTCTCCGCTCTGATCCCCCGCTGCCTCTCCGCTCTGATCCCCTAACATTTCAAAGTTATAGTTAATGGAAAATACATTTTTGATTTAAAAATCTATTATTGGGGACATTCTAAACCAGCAATAAGAGGGTATGAAAAGGTATTTAAGTCAATCGGAAGAAATGAGGATGGGGAGAGCCAAACAAACCCAATCTCATTCTACTTCTTCTAAGACCAATTCCACATCACCACCATCCCCAACGCATGACTCAGATGCCCCAGAATCCAAAATTTTGCAATCTATGTCCTACCTAGCAGATACTGCTAAAGAACCATCCCTTCATTTGCATCAAATTGCTCTTATTGAGCAAAAAATTATGTCAATGTTGGATGTGCGCTTTACAGCACTCCAGACTAGCATCAATACCGCTATCAATACTATGGAATCACATTCCAAGCGTCTTGATGCATTGGAACAAAGGGTTAGTGATTTTGATGATTCCCAGGTAGCAATGCAGAACACAGTCTTTTCTCAAAATCAAAGATTTAAAGAGTTAGAAAATAAAATTTATGACCTGAAAAACCACAATATGTGGAATAACTTACATTTCATAGGGATCCCAGTGGCAATCAAAAACTCAGATCTTATTGCATATCTGTAGGAAGACCTAATTAAAACGTTGATCCTTTCTGAAACACTAGGAGGGTTGATTGAAGAGAGAGCACACAGGCTAAGCCAAGGGCAGTAATAGCCCGCATCCTTAATTAAATCACACGCTTATCGCAGTAGAAAGGAACTTAAAATAAATGACAACAAAATATTAATATTTCATGATTTCTTGCTTAATGTGTCCAAACGTAGGAGAGAATTTGCACCTACTTGTAAGACACTTTTCGTGCATCACTACCAATTCTTCCTTGCATTCCCATCGTAAATAAGGATAACCCATAATGGGCAGACATATATATTGATGATGCAAAAAAGGCAAGGGAAGGGAATTTATCTCCCATTTTGACATATGATAGTCCTACCAATCAAATCATTAATGGTCACCAAGGCAATTTGTAATTTTCTAAAAATAGGCACCAAGTATTCTTATATATGGAAAAGAGTATCCCGGGCGCTGTGCCTAATAGCTGTGGGTTTAAGGGCTGGTGCAAGTAATAGTCTATGCACCAAAACGTATGAAAAAGCAAGTATTTATTTCTAGCAACCAAATATAAAACAAAAAATTCCAACAAATAAATGCACCTATACCGGTACATTGAGTAACAGAAGTGACAGAACAACAAATGATACAAGCATTCAATTGCCATCTAGAGCCGTGTATCATTTTTTGTTTTATATTTGGTTGCTAGAAATAAATACTTGCTTTTTCATACGTTTTGGTGCATAGACTATTACTTGCACCAGCCCTTAAACCCACAGCTATTAGGCACAGCGCCCGGGATACTCTTTTCCATATATAAGAATACTTGGTGCCTATTTTTAGAAAATTACAAATTGCCTTGGTGACCATTAATGATTTGATTGGTAGGACTATCATATGTCAAAATGGGAGATAAATTCCCTTCCCTTGCCTTTTTTGCATCATCAATATATATGTCTGCCCATTATGGGTTATCCTTATTTACGATGGGAATGCAAGGAAGAATTGGTAGTGATGCACGAAAAGTGTCTTACAAGTAGGTGCAAATTCTCTCCTACGTTTGGACACATTAAGCAAGAAATCATGAAATATTAATATTTTGTTGTCATTTATTTTAAGTTCCTTTCTACTGCGATAAGCGTGTGATTTAATTAAGGATGCGGGCTATTACTGCCCTTGGCTTAGCCTGTGTGCTCTCTCTTCAATCAACCCTCCTAGTGTTTCAGAAAGGATCAACGTTTTAATTAGGTCTTCCTACAGATATGCAATAAGATCTGAGTTTTTGATTGCCACTGGGATCCCTATGAAATGTAAGTTATTCCACATATTGTGGTTTTTCAGGTCATAAATTTTATTTTCTAACTCTTTAAATCTTTGATTTTGAGAAAAGACTGTGTTCTGCATTGCTACCTGGGAATCATCAAAATCACTAACCCTTTGTTCCAATGCATCAAGACGCTTGGAATGTGATTCCATAGTATTGATAGCGGTATTGATGCTAGTCTGGAGTGCTGTAAAGCGCACATCCAACATTGACATAATTTTTTGCTCAATAAGAGCAATTTGATGCAAATGAAGGGATGGTTCTTTAGCAGTATCTGCTAGGTAGGACATAGATTGCAAAATTTTGGATTCTGGGGCATCTGAGTCATGCGTTGGGGATGGTGGTGATGTGGAATTGGTCTTAGAAGAAGTAGAATGAGATTGGGTTTGTTTGGCTCTCCCCATCCTCATTTCTTCCGATTGACTTAAATACCTTTTCATACCCTCTTATTGCTGGTTTAGAATGTCCCCAATAATAGATTTTTAAATCAAAAATGTATTTTCCATTAACTATAACTTTGAAATGTTACGCCGGCTGAAGTTAGGGTAGCCTTCAGCCGGCGTAAGCAAGGGTAAGTACGCTGTGGGCAGGGGGAGTGTCAGGGGGAGGGAGCGATGTAACGCTGAGTGTTAGTACGCTCAGCGCTACATCGTACCTCGGGATCAGGCCCCTAGTCTCCACTATACATATATATATATCCCCCATCCTGTCTCTCTAGCACTTAGTATCCCCCATCATGTGTATCCAGCACCCAATATCCCTATAATGTATATCCAGCACCCACTATCCCCCATCATCTGTATCCAGCACCCAGTATTCCCATCATGTGTATCCAGCACCCAGTATTCCTCATCATGTGTATCCAACACCCAGTATCTTCATCATGTGTATCCAGCACCCAGTATCCTCATCATGTGTATCCAACACCCAGTATCTTCATCATGTGTATCCAGCACCCGGCCTCCCCCATCATGTGTATCCAGCACCTAGCATCCCCATCATGTGTATCCAGCACCCAGTATCCTCATCATGGGGTAGATCCAGGACAATGTCCGCGAGTGAATTTACGCTAACCGCTAGAGTAAATTCACCCATTAGTACTTACGGTGCATGTTATGCCACGTAAGTCATAGCGTAAGGGGCAGAAACGTATCAGTGGCGTATCAACGTACGAATGGGCATGCCAGCCATACGCCACCCGTATTTATGCTTCAAAGGCGTGGTGAAGCATTTAAATCGTACAGGATGGGCGTGCTTAGCAGCATAGTTACGCGTGTAAAGTCCATCCGCTAGTGGTTACGCAGCGTAAAGTTAAGGTAGGAAAGCGTACATGAGAGGGGTGTGCCGAGGGGAGTGTATCGAAGGTACTCTAGTGTAAGTACACCACGTAGTAAAAGCGTAGCTCTGGATCTGGCCCCATGTGTATCCAGCACCCAGTATCTTCATCATGTATATCCAGGACCCAGTATCCTCCATCATGTCTCTCTAGCACCCAGTATTCTCCATCATGTCTCTCCACCTTCCAGTACCCCCATCATGTCTCTCTAGTACACAGTATCCCCATCATGTCTCTCTAGCACCCAGTATCCCCCATCATGTCTCTCCACCTCCCAGTATCCCCATCATGTCTCTCTAACACACTGTATCCCTGTAATGTCTTTCCAGCACCCCCATAATGTCTCTCCGCCACACACTATCCCCATCATGTCTGTCCAGCACCCCCATAATGTCTCTCCACCTTCCAGTTTCCCCATCATGTCTCTCTAGCATACAGTATTCATAATTTATGTCCTGTCCAATTATTTACCTTTGAAGTCTTCTTTCTTCCGGCTGCTGCCTCTCCTCCGCGGCGGGCTCTGCTTTGAATGACGCTGATGTGACCTCAGGTCACTCCAGCGTCATTCACTGAGGGGGAAGCGCTTCTGCACTCTGCATCTGCCTGTCACACAGGCAGAGCAGAGGTGCATAGATGCCGTTGTTGGGCTCTGTAAGGCGCTCTCATCAGAGTGATGAGAGCACCTTACATTGTTTTACAGCGGCGTCCATCTCAGTGGTGCAGTGCAGGGAGCGGGGGGATGAGCACCTGTCCAGCATGGTGCCTGGATGTGGAGCAGTTTGCAACGGCCCTGTGCAGAGGGACTATTTTTGCTGTTTTTCAGTCCTCTGGAATCACTACTATTAGTGACTGGTTAAATAATTCCGTTAATGGTTTTGCAAGCTCCAGTCTAAGATCTTTTAGTATCCTAGGATGTATCCCATTTGACCCCACTGATTTGGCCACTTTCAGCTTTAAAAGTTATTCTACCTGCTCCTCAGTGAAAGTAATTGTAATTGTCTCCTTTGTATTAATAGTCTTCCTATTTAAAAGTGGTCCCTTTCCCTCTCTTTCTTTTGTAAATATTGAACATAAAAACTTGTTAAGATTATTATTTTGAGCCTTACTATACCCTCTTTAGTTTTTCACCTTTATGGGCCAGATCCAGAGCTACAGTACGTTTCCATTAGGTTCCTAGCGTAGCGTATTTACGCTAGCTTATTTACTATGCACTCCCCTTGGCACTCCCCTCGGCCGTACGTAGTTTAGCCGTGTTACGCTTTTCAAACCCTACCTTAACTTTTCCAAGCGTAACTCCTGTCAGTCGTAATGGCTGCACGTACTTGCGCACCTAAGCACGCCAATACTGTACAATTTAAAAGCCTCACCCTGTTCCTGAAGCATAATTAAGACTATCGTATGGCTGTTACGTCCCTATATACCTAAAAAAAGCTTTTGTCTCCTTTTTGTATCAAGTGGGCCAATTCATCCTCAGTTTGTGCATGGGTGCCCTGATAACCATTTTAGCCTTCTTCTGCTTTGTGAATTACTCCTCTTGTTCATGTTATCATTATTCTATCTGACAGGTGTAGATCGAACAACCCTGTTGGACAGAAGAATGCCAATCCGTTAACCCTGTAGACTTTTTAGTGCCAGCAAGTTTTTGACATTCTAACCATCGGTTCTGCAAACCACACCAACAAAAATTAGATGTCTGTAATAGCTGAGACTGAGAATTATTATTAAGAGCTTTTTTCAATGTTTGGCAATACTGACAGGCATGTCATAAATATTTGTTGGCAGTCCTTCAATATGGCCCATTTATTTGTGACTTCCTTTGTGTGTTTTATCAAATAATGTAGATTTAAAGTGTAACCTCAGGATCTCCATCCAGGCTGTATAGCGTAGAGGCAAGAACTAGGTACAAACTGGTCTTTCTTACAGTTTACTTTTGGTTCTATTGCCTCAGGGGTCCAAACTCTGCTGA
>WWET01001391.1:150900-166350 GCA_011038615.1 Limnodynastes dumerilii | reverse complement strand
TTTACTGTCACACTGTTATTTAGACTTGGGCTGGGAAATATCACCTCTCAACACTAGTACTATTTGCAACAGATGAAATATGACTCCCCTGCAATCACCATGGTTTAGCTCAGGTGTGACTTTAAGTTCTTATTTTAAGAAGATTCTTAAGTATGAATCAGGTCCTTAATTTCAAGCTCCTTCTTAAGTCTGGATCCAGCCCACTGTGCCTACTTATATCCGGCCCATTACTATTTCTTTGACACTCTCACTTCTTCTCCTCCTGCCGTTGGATTGTGTAACATAAAAGGATATGTGAAACCCTCCTGGAAAGCAATTGTATTGCTGAAAACACCGGATTAAAAGTATTGAGTATCCGAGATGAAAGAAAAACCAGTTTGATTACTGAGTTCCATTTCAGCCTTGATTTGTTTCAAGTCCCATGCACTGTGCACTGCGGGCATTTCCTGTACATAGCTCACCTTGGAGACATACTGGATATTGTCTGTGTTCTGTGACGCTTTATGTACTAATATACTGTTGCAAAAAAAATACAATGGTCGTTTTATCATGATTGTTTTCAAATATTTCATGAATGTTTTAGGTGGCCAGTTCTATGCAGTATCCGCTATAGACAACGATCTTTCTAGTGTTGTAGCAATTTGCTGTGTTTAAAAAATACTGGTCGTCCTAGCAACTTACAAAGGTTTCATCAACGGATCGCTGTAAACTGTAAACCTTGTTTTTATGTAAAAACAGTAATACATAAATGCATGTGGATGTGCTGTATTATGATTTATCATGGTTTATTTGGAACATAAAAACATATAAAGTAATGGAGGATAAGAGCCACACAGCCCATCCAGTCTGTTCCTCATTTGTTTAAACCCTAGAAACTATTTAGCTTGAGATTTAGGAAATCCTTGTATTTATCCCAAGCATGTTTAAACTTTTCTATTGTGTTAGCCTCAACCACCTCAGTTGGGAGGTTATTCTACTTATCTATCACCGTTTTGGTAAAGTCATTTTTCTGCACATTTCCTCTGCACCCACTACCTCCTTCCAGTTTATATCCATGCCCTCGTGTTCTTTTTGACCTCTTACTTTAAAAAATGTTTCCCCTCTGTATGTGGTTATACCCTTGATATATGTGAAAGCTGCTATTATATCCCCCTCTCCCTTCTCTGCTCCATGTTTACTTCCTCTAGCCTTTCTTGGTATGATTTGTTACAAAGGCCATGGACCATTTTAGTTGCTCGTCTTTGCACAGTCTCCAATGTATTTATGTCTTTCTGGAGATATGACCTCCAGAACTGAACACAGTATTCTAGGTGAGGCCGCACGAATGACCTATAAAGTGACATTACCACTTCTCTCTTTCTGCTACGAATTCTAATGCTAATTGCTCTTAATTCCGCTGGATCTAGACTTCTGAGTGAGAAATTCAGTCTGTCCTCACTGGGGATGGAATGGGGTTGGATTGGAGGTCTGCATAGGGCATCTTCCTGGCCGTTGGAACTGTGTTGGATAAAAGAAATAAAAGCAATTGTCTGGATTGCATGGACCTTGATAGACACAAATATTGTGACATGTGCGCACACACAAATGTGAAAAGTGGACATTTTCCAATGCTAGGATTCACACTTAATAACATAGCTAGATATAAGCTGGCCGTGTGCGTATCTTTGCGTTTTTTGCGATTTACGCATGCTCTATCCAGATGTTACGCACAGAAACCCGTTACGCACAGAGTTCAACTCCGTGCCTAATGAGATCCGTAAGAAGGGGCTTGCCAGTACTCCGGTGCCAGTAGGAAGTAAAGAAAAGTGGGTGGAGGGAGGCATTTAAATAGCGCAGTATGGGTGATGTCTGGTAAAGATATGCAGGTAAAGTTAATGTAGCCCTATGGACATGGAAGTCAGTAAAGATCCCTAAGAACAAGGGGAGTGTCATGGGAGTGGCCTTGCCCCTTAGGCCCGTACAATGTACTTATTTCCTTCTTATCTGTGAATCAGGCCTCTAGTGATTGGAAAACATCCATTGTTATTCTCCCTGAATTAGCCCAGTATCTGTTGAATGATTGGCAGATGTCAGCACAAGCTTGTGTGTAATTGTGAGTTCTATCACAGCTGATGCGCAGATCCTCTGTTTAATATTGGCTGGCACCTATCCAGAGTTCCGGGTCAGTCGTCCTGAACATTAGAACTCATTTGAAACATGTAAACGGATGAGTGTAGAAAATAGACTGAGAGCTGTACTCATACTCACCAACTGTACCTGTTTTGCCAGTACAATACCATTTTTAATGGTCTGTACCGGCTAAAAGGGCTCCTGTCCTGGATTCTGACCCAGCAGTTCTCTTCCCCCCCTATACACACCTTCCAGTGAGCTGAGTGAGCAGAGCTGCGGGGAAAGACTACAGTTCTGCTAACATGACAAGACCCTCTCATGTGAGTTCTTAGCTCATATGATAAGGTGTAAAATGAGATTTTACACCTTTTCATATAGGCAAATGAGAGAGGAAAGCCACCCCCCCGGGTGTATCGATTTTCCCTTAAAAAGTGTTGGTGGGTATACAGTGTACTGCAGCAGCCTATACAAGTCATGTGTTAATTGGATTTTTTAAATTATAAAATACATTTCCTCAAAAAATGAAAATGTGCTGTAATAAATACACTGTTATTCAGGTTTAAAAAAAAGAAATACATAGTATAGTGTGGTGGTGCTTAGTGTGTTATTTTAAAACCTTTTTTTATTCCTAAATGTAACAGTTTAATGTGCAAGGTGTGTAGGGCTGTTATTACTATGAGAATAGTAAACTTACCCCAGAGCCACAGCACTGAAACACCCACTTTCTCATGTAGAACCCCATTCCAGGGCACACGGAATGGACACAGGTGGATCAGCTGATTTGCATCCACTTTTATGCACACGCGGCAATTACACCTGAAAAATAACAGTAGCCGCAGCGCTACAGATCCCCGGTGTATTTCTGTGTCTTCCAGGTTTACATATTTGTGTCTCATGTGCTTTCAGAATGACACCTCACAGGCTTGTCTGGTGTAAATGTTTGACATTTCTTTTTCTGTTGTATTATTAAACTTAGCAGATTGTTGAACAAGGGTGGTACCATACCCTCATCCTAACCCTTCTATCAGTCTAAACTTAACCCTAACCTTAAAACTCTATTATTATTATTTATATAGCGCTACAAATTGTCTACAGCACTTTTCAGAGATTTACATCAGTGCTTGCCCCTATTGGAGCTACATACTAAGGTCATACACACACACACTTGGGTTAATTAAATCAGCAGTCAATTAACTTACTAGTATGTTTTTAGAGTGTAGGAGGAAACCGAAGCACCCAGAGGAAACCCATGCAGACACAGGGAGAACATACAAACACCACACAGATAAGGCCTAATATGGGAATCAAACTCATGACCTCAGCGCTGCGAGGCACAAGTGCTACTCACTGAGCCACCTTGCTGCCATGCAGTATCCTGCAGCCTAACCCTATTCCTCTCCTATCAGCCTAACCTTAACCCTCCATGTCCTACAGCCAATCCCTAACCCTCCCCTTTTATTAGCTACCCGTAACCCTGAAGCCCATCTGTAGCCCTTTAAGGAAGCACAATTCGCTATTGAGAACAGCTGCTATACTACCTGTTCCCAATAGGAATATTCAGAAACCACACGATTTCAGCACTGATACAGCCAGAGTTCAGCATCCTGTTGAACAACCACAAGTCACGGTGTTCAGGGCTCGCTGTGGCGGCTTTAGACCTGATTAGAGCTGGTACGATGGCGTCTGAATATGTAGATTTTATATAACTGATCCGGGGTCAAAACAAAACCAAGAACAGAACTGATTTTATCTGTGTTTAAAGTGGATTACATTGGACAAGGTTTATTATTTGTTTTGAAGTTCGGTGTCTTCACTTTGGCTTATGCGGTTTGCTTATTATGTAAAGTCTGCAATAGGTTTAGTTTGGTTGTCTTTGTATATATCTACCAAGGGTTCATATTGAAGTATAAATAGTGGAACTGATCCCGAGTTGACAGTCATCCAGGAAACTGATTTTCTCCATCTCTTCTTTCTTAGATAGTATTTTTTCCGTGTTTGCGTCCTACCCTTGCACACGCATCAGTGCTCACCAATGGAAGGAATTCTGCTATATGAAGATTTTCGACAAATGCCACTTCTGACAGCTACCAACAGGGGGAGCCAGGTGGCGTTTGCAATTGGGCATGTCTTGGTATTACAGGGCCGTATTCACTCCTAAATTCCGTAAAGAGTGGGCACGCCCCTCGTGTGGGTGACTCAGATCCCCATGGAGCACAGCATAGGTCGGCTGTGCGCCGTTGCGGAGATAATGATACTGCGCATACCTATTTCCAGCAGACATCTGTGCATAGCGTCCGGACGTCTGCAGGATTTATCTATAGTGAATAGGGTCCGCAGTGTCCAGCGTAGGCATGCTAACGCACTGTGCACCGATCCAGACTTCCCGACTGCCGCCATTTTACATTCTCACAAGTCTAGATACATAATGCCACCCGCTGAGTACTTGCGGACCAAGGGCCAGATCCAGACCTTAGTTATTGTTACGTTCGATCACGTAACGTATTTACACTATCATAAGCACTTTGCACTCCCCTCGCTCGGACGTAGTTTACTCGTACGGATGCATGTAATGGATTGACGTGCGTAACGGCCTAACCCGACCCATAAATGCCTCCCTCCGCCCACAAAGCGTATTTCCGGGTGTCGTATGATTGACTCGCCGCTTCGGTCGTATTTAGAAGTTACATACGATCAGAGTTTCTTTGCGGGACATCTGCTACGCGCATGCGCAGTAAATATATAAAAAGGCAATTTTACGACAGCGGCTGGCGTAAATACGCAATGGTACATAGCTCAGGATCTTGCCCATAATGAGGACTGTCACGCTCTGGCGTATGGAACACTGAGCGCACGGAAACCGATTGCGTATGTACAGAATTCCGATGCATAACATCTACCGTGTGCACACGCACAGCCCTACTTAAGCACGCGCCTGTCTTTATTAAGTCTGGATGTGAAGTCTTAATTTGAAGGTGACCTTTATTTAGAAACCGCCGTTAGTCAGATTTGTGACCTGGATGACTTTTGCATGACAGCAGCACAAGAATGAACACACATCATAAAATACTCTTCCTTCAATGGCTATGAAATGACTGCATTGTAGTTTGTCCATAGGCCACCTGTTACTTTACTAACTGAAACTAACTAAACAATTGCAGTATATAAAGAGGAATTATTATCTGTCCAGTGTTGTGCACACATTTCATAAATTTACATACAGTAATTGTCATTGCTAAGGAACAGCACAATAAATATATATTGCTTTAGATCTTTCGTTCTTGTATCTAGTCCTATCTTTCTCTTTACTCTGTGTCATTTGTTTACTTAGAGTTTCCTTAACAATAACATAACCAGAGCTATCGCAGGAAGAGCCAGCCTGTTACATGCTGTAATTACAGTTTGTGGCATAATCCATTTGATTGGAATTGGACACAGTTGATACTGTTATTTTGATAAGAAGTTCTGTCCATCGTTACTTTGGGCCGAATCCAGAACTACGTCCGTCTTCCATAGACGGACTTAGTTCAATAAACAGTAGCTACTGCGCATGCGTAGTAGCTATTGTATGTAATCTGCGTATCGTTTCGATACATATTATAAAAAGTTTATGAAATAAAAATAATTTTAGAAAAATATATAGGTATTCTTTCTTATGAGCATATTAATATACACTTTACATTGGATGTAACATCACAGACAGAATTGTATGTCAGTTTATAGAAGAACAAACCGGACAAGGCATAATTAGTTGCTTTATCTTTTTTATATTGCGCATTTTATATTGCGCATATACGCAATCTACGTATCGAAACGATACACAGATTACGTACAATAGCTACTACGCATGCACAGTAGCTACTGTTTATTGAACTATGTCCATAACTACGTCCGTCTTCCATAGACGGACGTAGTTCAATAAACAGTAGCTACTGCGCATGCGTAGTAGCTATTGTACGTAATCTGCGTATCGTTCCGATACGTAGATTGCGTATATGTGTTTTTTTTTATATTGCACATTTTATATTGCGCATATACGCAATCTACGTATCAAAACGATTCGCAGATTACGTACAATAGCTACTACGCATGCACAGTAGCTACTGTTTATTGAACTATGGAAGACGGACGTAGTTCTGGATCCAGCCCTTTGTGCCTATACTTATCCTCGTGTCACTGCTGTGTGTTGTTACGAGGACCCTGCTTCTTCTTCTTCTGTGTGTCTTGTGTTGTTTTCCTGCTGGATTTCACTGCACGACTTCTAAGATACTCTGTGTTGCTGTGAACATTCCATTGATCTAATTGGCTGCAAGGTTGGAAAAGAGGGTACATATGGAATAATTACAGTAGATATAGCAAACAACATTAGAAGAGTAATAAATAAAACATGCACATTGTTTCAACCTGATCAAGACTTAAGATACTTTTAGATACACAAACGTACCTAATTTCCGCACTATTAAGTATAATGCACTCTCCTCGTACGCACGTAACTTAGCTGACTTATGTGTCCTAGTCCTAGCGACGGCGGGCGTAGGTCTGGATCAGGCCCTAAGAGCTTAGCCAAGACCTTACAGTATGATTTAAATGTCTCCTCCCCCCACCATGCGGACATGCTTCAAGCATGTCGCCAACCCCCTCCCCCTCTCCCGGCAGACCGACAGAAATCTGGATCCTGAGATTCCAGATCTGTGCTGGAAGTTCATAGCACGAGCATATGAAGATTGTAACCCTTTCCCGCTCATAGCATGCAGAAAACGGCCTCAGTTACTACATTTGGGTCCGGTCCATTATTTTTATTAGTTTTTATTATTATAATGTTTATTCATAGGGCAATACAAGGTATAAGCAGCAACGTACACTGTGACATACAATAACAATTGTCTCAGAGGGCAAAGCAGGTGAAAGTAACCCCTACCCATGCTCAAGGTGTTCGGACTCTGGTCCATTTATCTCAGTGTTTCCTGCTATGCTCCTTCAAACATGTTCTGTGGAACTCCAAGTTCATGACATCTCACCTGCTAACTGAGCATAATAAAAATACTTTGTTTTTACAAGTGTTTAAATCTCTTATGAGCTGTTAACAATGCAAACAGTTCTTATGTTGTTTCATTATTATGCAATATTTAAAGATCAAAGACAACCCTAACCAGTGCCAAAGCGGACATCATTTTATGGTTCTTTGGGCCCATCAGCTTTTACTTCTCTATTTCTCTTTCATAAAAATCAAAACAAAAAAAAAATAAAAACCTCAATAATGACATAAAAATTGTGCTCCTTTTTTTTGTTCACTCAATCCAGACTCCCAACAGCTGCAGACAGAAGAGTAGGTTGAGCTCACAAAACCGACTTTAAATCCAGTGCCACTTTAATTACAGACAACATATATTACTACATTACTACATACATTACTATATTACTACATACATGATTAGCATAGAAAGGTCAAGATTGTAAGAAAAGTTACCCATATCCCCCCCATAGTAGTGATCTATATACCCTCCCCTATTATAGTGCAGCATATGCCTGCTCGCAATATAGTCCCTCTCCAAACCTTCTCCCTCTCCCAGCTTCTTTCATGCAGACAGGCCCATTCAGCTCCGCCCCCAGTACCACATGGCCCATCCAGGCTATCCAGACCCTAGCCCCGCCTGCTTGTTATGGGATAGAGCCTGTCACATTCCGTCCCTGCTTCCTCCTCTATCCGCTCCTTCACTCCGGCTCTGAGGTGACCTTACTATGACACTGGGATGATTACAGTATTCTTCCTACAGAAATACTTCAAAGAGTCAAGATCAAAAGAAAATGAAAGTACATTTAACCCCTGGACAATCCAAGTGGCTTTGTCCCCAGTGCTGCAGAAACAGGGCTTAAAGATGCCACATTGTGCTGAGTTGGGGACTGTGAAGGCCTTTGTAGTAATTTTGATCTTTTGTCACACTGTCGTGTTTATGGAAAGGTGCATTGGGATAGGCTATATATTGGGACTGGTCTGCAATATTCTACTACAGATATATAGACTGTGGTCATAACGATGTGCACATAGTCAGAAATAATACCCAGGTTGGCTGTGTCATATAATTTGGGCCGTATCCAGACTTAATACTTGATTCCTTATGCTAGTCTCTGCTGCAGAGGCTAATGTATGGAATTTGTGATCCACAACACTGCATGGAAATTCGCGTGCAAATGGTGGATCCGAGCACAGGACCCTACATTAAGTATTCTGCACCTATCTCCATGTGTGTAGAATACTGGATTGTACATATGGGCTTAGCCAAGACCTTACTGTACAGCTTAAATGCCTATGCCCACTATGCGGATGTCTCGGATCAGCCACCACAAATAGGTGGAGCGCCGTGGACCTATTTCACAGCGGGCTTATGCGGAGGGGATTCCCACTGATGTGCAGCCTGGAACTAATCTACAGCAGCAAGTACTATAGGATAGTATAGGCCCTAGTTTCCTATTTCTAGATGACAGTGATGGAGCCGCGGTGGTCTTCTTCTGCTGTAGCTCATCCATTTCAATGTCACTTTGTGTGTCACAGCTTCTATGCAAAGAACCCAAAAATATTATTCCTTTACTCTTGCCGCCTTGTCAGCTTGAACTAATGTCAATAGCAGCACAGAATTTCTCCCGTATTATCCCAGAGACTCCAAGAATTCGGGCATTGCCCCCGGGAGTGCAGGCAAATCTTCTGCATTTGGGCTTGGGGGCATGATATAATGTAGATCCCAGCCTCAAGTACCATCCTCCCTCCTTTCTAATTAACGATACTAGTAATGGGTGGGGTTTTTATGATATATTTGTGAAATAAAGTCCGGCCAATCCTTAGTAACACTAGGGATCGCAACATTGATAGGCAGGGGGGGGAACTTCTGATAGTGATTTGCATACATTTGCATAAAACACTTCAGTGGTGTGGCTCCATACTGCCACCTCTGTCTCACTCTTTGAATTCATTTTCTTTTCATGCTATTCAATATAGACCTTGAAATCTTGGAAATGACTTTAGCAGTAATATTCAGATCACCCCGTGTCAAAGTCTCGCAGATCACATTCAATCCTGTGTTGTTTGGCTTGGACAGCAAGGGCCAGATTTACTAAGATGCGGGTTTGGAAAAGTGGAGATGTTGGCCATAGCAACCAATCAGATTTTAGCTGACATTCTCTAGTATGTAATAGGAAAGTGAGAGCAAGGATCTGATTGGTTACTATAGGCAACATCTCTACTTTTCCAAACCTGCAGCTTAGTAAATCTGGCCACAAGTCTAAATAACAGTTTAAAGTAAAGCTGGTCAGTATCTGTGTGCAAAAAGCAAAAACAAAGTATTCTCCCTGCATGCATAGAATACAATTATTTTGACCCCTCTGAAATCAACTTTCCTCTCTTATTTTCAAACTCTGAATCTGGTCCTTAATGTGTTATTACCATGCATAAACCAAATACTAACTTTGAAAAATCACAGATAGAAATATCAGCGCCAGGTAAGAAGTTCAATGCAGGTTTAATCTAACACCAATAATGAGTGGTAACAACAAGGAAAACTTTAGGTTCTGGGATACATTATAGCAGCAGCCTACGGAGTGACCACCTCCTGCAGAAAAACATATTGGAAAAAAGGAGGATGCGCTTTAAGTATAAACCCAAAATGTATTAATTGACTAAATGCACATAATAATACCCATGCTAAAACAAATAAAATAAATATCACAAAATAAAATATCCAGCAATATCAACCAGCAGTGTATAACGGGGCCCCAAAAAAACACTACTATGATTAAAGAGTGTCTGTACTTCTGGGTTGAAAAATATGTGAGCTCACACTATTCACTTGCAGATGGTAACTGAGATATTATTTGTGGTGGTCTTTCTCTCCTATAACGGTGAGCCACTGACAGGGATAACAGTCTTGTGGTAATAGTGTGAATGAAGATAGCAGTACCAGGAATGTAAAAAGGTCACTGTCAAGTGAAAACCTCACAGACCATCAATGAATGCTATTCAATGCTAAAGCAGTTTTCAAATAAACTTACGGTGCTTGTGGTGTTAACCAGTCCAGCGCGCCGCCCGACACACACTCAGACACTTCTACCATGCCTCAACTTCTGCTGTCCTCAGCCTAGTTTGTCCGGCTGCAGCGTGGACACGTCCCTGGAGTTCCGGATGAGCGTCCAAGGGGGCTCTATCACTCGAGGTGGAGATTCCTCCATCTGGTTCCACCTGATAGCATGTTCTCCTTCGTTCTCCTTAGTGCTTATGCTTTCAATTCACCTTAGGATTCTTCCTTTTTCTCAATATCCCGTAGTACAGTGGTTTAAAGATATTTTCTGGATTGTATATATCTATGAATGTGTGGATGTATATATCTCTGTATGTATATACAGTTGTTCTCAGTTAAACCTTTACAAAAATCGTGGAAAATTCTTCCATACATGACGGGCCCACCTGCTGGGGAAAGTCGAATAGGGCATCAGAAATCAATAAACCTTGGTTAATTACCAATTAGCAGCTACCGGCTTCCTGCAGAAATCAGACAAAGGAGCTGACGTCATCCATTCAATGTCCTACAGAAAGAGGCTATGACTTTCAATTGAATCGGTTTTTCAGCTAAATTGTCTGATCTCTGTAGGAAGCCAGCAGCTGCTAAAGGTAAATACACCAAATTTGTATGAATTACTGATGGGCTGCAATCTAGATTTCCCATCATGTTACAGAGTGAGCATCATGACTGAGAAAGCTTTATCTGAGACCAGCTGTATGTATGTATGTATGTATGTATGTATGTATGTATGTATGTATGTATATATGTATGTATGTATGTATGCCTCGCTGAGGCAAAGCAATCAATCTTCCCTAGAATGAACAGACAGTGGCGAATCTAACTCCAACCCTTTTCCTAATCCTTACCCTAAACCTCACCCTTACATTACCATAACCCTAACCTTCCCTTCCCTTATTTTTTAAATAATGCTATTTTTGAAATTGAGACAGACAAAAATTAGCTTTCGGCTGTGTCTATTTCTAAAATAGCATTTTTGTAGCGGCGACTCCCACCGTATTATAAATTGGGAACTTGAGAATAAGCTTAAAGTTTCATTTTCTACATTGATATTTTCCATCAAGTGATCCAGTTACAATTCATAAAAGCTGAGACGCTGTGTAACAAGCTGCCGATGGACATACTAGCCGCATAGTGCAGCCAGATTGACATTACTCCACTTACAGGCAGTGTTTAAACATCTTTGTCTTTAGTTTATATGATATCTGCTATTTTTGGTGTTGGAATTCTGGTGTTTTATTCATCAATATCATCTGATGGAAATATTTGCTTTTATGTTCACTGAAGGTATTTATAAAATATGACTTTCTACTTAATCTTAAAGCTTGTGCAGAGCTCAGTAATTTGATGACATCGTGGGAACATGGTGACATAGGACCTGATTCAGAGATTGAAAATAAGAGAGGAAAGTTACTCCTGGGCTAAACCATGGTGATTGCAGGGGAGTCAAATTTAATCTGCAAACAGTATTAGAATTGAGAAGTGGTGCTTCCCAGCTCAAGTCTAAAAAACAGTGTGATAGTAAAGCTGGTCAGTATCTGTGCGCCTTAATCAAAAGCAAAGATATATCCCTGCATGCATAGAATACAATTTAATTGACTCCCCCTGACATCAACATGGTTTTGCCCAGGAGTAACTTTCCTCTCTTATTTTCAATCTCTGAATCAGGTCCAAGATTTTTTAACTAATAAAACCTTGGTGTTGTATATTCAAAGCGCATTCTTTTTTTTTTTTGTAAAGTTTAGAAAAAGTTTATTTTGGCCCAGGGACACTACGGAAAGTTCCAATCATAACAACTCAACATTTACTCTAATCGGGGCACCTGCTGTGATATTCACTGTTCACGATACTCATACTGATTTCCAGGACCTGTGCACTGTGCTCTGCTGTGCTTACTTGGTGTGTGGTTAGGGTTAGGATTAAGGTCAGGATTTAGGGTAAGGAATTAGGGTTAGGAGTTAGGAATTAGGGTTAGTTAGATTAAGGTTAGGAATTAGAGTTAGAAATTAGGGTTAGGATTAGAGTTAGGAACTAGGGTTATGAATTAAGGTTAGGATTAAGGATAGGATTTAGGGTTAGGAATTAGGGTCAGGATTAAGGTTAAGATTTAGGGTTAGGAATAAGGGATAGGATTAAGGTTAGGATTAAGGTTAAGTATTAGAGTTAGAAGTTAGGGTTAGGATTAGGGTTAGGAACCAGGGTTAGGAATTAAGGTTAATAATTAGGGTTAGGAATTGTGGTTTCAGGAAGAAGGGTTAGTAATTAGGATTAGGGTTAGGAATTAGGATTAGGGTTAGGAGTTAGAACCGTCTCACATGAGGACTTTGGAAAACGTACGCATCCATAAACCTGCCTTCATTTTTCTGCATGGATTTGCATCTGTTCAAATCCCCCTCACCTTCACCTGCATGCCTATCCTGTGCAGGGATTAGACATATAGATCTCTGCCGGATCTCCTAGCGTACGGAACTGAGATCCATAAGCAAGAAGATCTGCTGCGGAACATGTGCAGTTCCTGAAAAACACCTGATTTCCTCAAGCAACTGGTGGAAGTCGGGTATTAGTTTAGGATTAGGTCCAAGGTTAGGATTAGGGTTAGAAACTAGAATTAGGATCAGGATTACTGTAATGCTTAACAAACTTGTCGTCGTTACAATATTGGATTAGACAGATATCTGTGAACGCTGCCGGCATTTTAACTGTTGGAAAGGAAATGTGCAAATGGGTTTATATCCCCTTCCTGTCCAGACCCATCATATTTTCTATACAGTATAATTTGTATTACACTATGTTATAAATATGGGGCCGTATTCACAGATCCGTTTTCACGCGGAGTTGCGTGCGTATTTTTAGGTACGGTATAACAGCGCATGCGTAGTAACTTTATTTACGTAAGTCACGTAGAATATATACGCACGTATGTGCTTTAGGCGCGGACATGTGAATCGCACTTGGGGACATACGTACGGAGCGGCGGGGTTGAAATACGTGAGAGGGGAGTGTCATGGGTGTTGGTGGGTGTGGCCTTGCTACGAGCGTGCGTATAATTGCGTACTTTTAAAAAACGGATCTGTGAATACGACCCATGTTCTTGTGGCACGATGTACGCTACCTCCTCTATCTCTCACTGGGATTCTCCCTATCATTAGCTCTTATGAGCTTGTATTCTCCTCTTTGGGGTTATCTATTTGGAAGGAGGTAGAGGCCGCCCCCCTCCCCCATATTATATACTGCCTAGTGTCACTGCACGTAGCACATCTATTACTGCTAGCTGTGCAGTAACGTGATTTTCTGGTCTGTCAAGGGAAGGCGTGTGTTGTTTTCAAAGACTTATAGCAGACAGTCTATAATGAACCTTATGCTATTAAGCCACACTTCCCTACCCCCATTGTTGTAGTAACAATGCAGCTCTACTTAGATGTGTAACTCATTGACCGCAGAATGTTAGGATTTCATAATAATCCAGGGATGTTTTAGTACATGTGCAGGCAAATGTTATTTAAACAAATATGTTTATATTTACTGTATATCATATAACACAGTAAAGTTGTTGATCTCGTGTAGAGGATGGCAAATTGTATGTAGGTATCTCTAGGTCTTGTTGATGTCTTAAGTCATGGTGCCAGATCCTCAGGCTAACCAGCTCCTGACAGGTATCTGTGTAAAGCTGTTATGTAAGCTATGCGCTGTTTGATTAATAAGACAAATTCAGATGTAAAATTCTTCAATTATGATGACCACAAAGCGGTCTAAGGACCAGATTTACTAAACTGCCGTAAAGGAGAAATGGAGATGTTGCCCAAAGCAACCAATCAGATTCTAGCAGTAGGAAATTGAGAGCTAGAATCTTATTGGTTACAATGGGCATCTCTACTTTTCATTTAGATTAGTAAATATGGTCCTAAGTGGTCTTCGCCTACACTATGATCACTTTAAACCACTCTCCTGCAACTTTGACAGTGATGCCTTATTGTGAGCAGCAAGCAGTTGTAGACTGAGGTGTTTCTTAAGGCTGTCCATTGGGGCCCCAAGCTTCTTTGTTAGATTTTCAAAATGGCCTTTTCATACCACTGAATAGACAATAGGTTCGGAAATCGATTGCTTCTGCTTTGAGAAGGAGAAGCAATCAATGTTCCTGGGACCAAAAGTCTACAAGCCAAATGGTAAGTTTTCTCTACCCTAACCCTTATCCTTACCATAACCCTCCCCTTTCATAACCCTAACTCTTTGATCCCTGCAGCCTGACCCTAAGACTTTCCCTGCAGCCTAACCCTAAGACTCCCCTCCCCACAGCCTGATCCTAAGACTCCCCTCCCACAGCCTGATCCTAAGACTCCCATCCCTGCAGGCTAACCCTAAGACTCCCCTCCCCACAGCCTAACCCTAAGACTCCCAACCCTGCAGGCTAACCCTAAGACTCCCCTCCCCACAGCCTGACCCTAAGACATCTATCACTGCAGCCTAACCCTATGACTCCCCTACTCACTGCCTAAACCTAAGACTCCCCTCCCCGAAGCCTGACCCTAATCCTCCCTTTCCCAGAACCTGACCCTAAAAGTCCCCAGAGAGTATTACTGACCTCTTCAGTTGGCCGGTCATTTCGTACTGCTCTGTCCCCCCACTTCATACTTTAAACGCAATACAAATGTTATGGAATCCATGCTAGAGCAATGTGTAGGTATAATATAAGTTTTTACTAATAATAAAAATACATTTATACATTACTGTGTACTAGCCGCTCAATGTATATGGTCACATAGGCGCCTTGAGCTCTCACTGCTTTGTGCTCGTATCCTGCATGGGCCTTGTGATCACACGCAGTCCGGCCATGTTTTGCGATCAGACGGTCAATGTGTATTGTTTTGCTTGCGCTTCTGAAACAGTTCCTGGGTCTACACTGGTCCATGTAGTGTACAATCCCCGGACAGATCATTTAGTACTGCTTAGACCCGAGGACGCATGTATAAAACGTATTTCAATTGTTAATGACAGTTAATTTGCAGTTTTTCCTATAACCTGACCATTGAGTGTTTTATATTTCAGATTTCTTGAACGAGACACAGGATGCGTCTTGCGTGGATCAGTATCTTTGCCCTGACCCTGTTTTTCATGGCACCTTCTGTAATGGCGATGGAATCCTGGGACCTGTCATCTCTGCTGGCAGACTTTGTGAGTATAATTTGTCTGTGTTTAGGGCAGTATTTTATTATTGAATCCTCCTTCTTATTTTTTCCTAGCCACTATCTTCCCAAGATTCTCTCCCTCATATTCTCTTTAG
>WWET01001391.1:115047-133374 GCA_011038615.1 Limnodynastes dumerilii | reverse complement strand
ATGGTCGGCTGGGCACCCGTTTTACTACAGGGAGGCGGGGATAGCCATTTAAATTGTACAGTATGGGCGTGCTAAGCCCGTACGCTCAGCGTATTTTCTGCGAATTTTCGTACGGGCGACGGTCGTACCCAGTGTAGGGTATAGACGTCGTATGCATTTACTTTACTATGGGAGTGTTAGGGGCGTGTATGGTTTTTCGCACGGTCGAACGTACGCATTCGCCCGTCGTGCGAATTTTCGTAGCGCTGGATCAGGCCCGATGGGAATACTGGGGGAGGCTGGAGGCACATGATGGGAGTACTGGGAGTAAATGGGTAATGGGGGGGGGGGCATGCCCTGGCCCAAGCATAAATTAGATATGTGCAAACAGGTATTACAAATTGATCTTGGTCCTGTTGCGATGGGAGGGTTGCAAATTATTAATTTGTAATTTAAAAAAAAATATTTACATGCAAGACTTTTTTTGCACGCAAATTCTGAATAGTTATAATTGAGTTGAGCTAAGAACACCACACTTAAAACTTGAAGGCTTTAGTAGACAGCGCCATCTGCTGGAGATTGGCTGATTCATAGAAAGAAGAAAAAAGTTTAAAAGTAATGTTGTTCTGTATTGGTTCAACAGTAAGTAAAAATCAGACAGTATTCTTTTGAATGCAATTTTTTAAATTTTTTAATAAATTTTCTCCCCTCACATTTCAACATGGTCAGTCCAGTTGCAGGGTTGGTGCAGTTACACCGAACTCTGAATCAGCCCTTAAGTGTAAAAGGTAAATTTGTGGAGCATTTTAAATAATGATAAAAGCTCTTTAAGAGGGGTAAGGCAGTTACCTGACCTAACGTATTTGCCCAACCTTAATACCACAAAGTATCAAGCTATGTCTGGAATAGGCCACAGGGGAATCTCAGTAGAAATTTGATATAGACTATTCTGAGTGATACAAAAAGGACTTAAAATGTAGTTGTGTTTTCTTTTTTTTTCACTTTTGATTTTACACAGCCAGACATAATTTCCATATATTATTATGTTATACCTAAAGTTGTTATAAGAATAAATATCTTTTATATAATGTAGTCCTCGCAAAGAACAGCCCTATTTCAAACCTGGCTGGGATATCGATTACTTATGCCTCGAAGAGGCATAGCAATCGATCCCTGGAGCACCAAACACAGTGTTCCAAAAGGTGAGTGGCTAAACTAACTCCAACCCTTCCCCTAATTCTAACCCTAACCCCTCCTTCCATTACCCTAACCCTAACCCTCCCTTCCTTCCTTGCAGCCTGACCCTAAACCTTCCTTCTCCCTAGCTTGACCCTAACCCTCCCTTCTCCCTAGCCTGATCCTAATACTCCCTTCTGTATAGCCTAACCCTAAGACTCCCCCTCCCCGCAGCCTGACCCTAACCTTCCCCTTCTATGGTCCTAACCCTTATACTCCCTTCCTAAGCACCTAACCCTAACCCCCCCCCCAATACTAAAATGCTCCGGAGAGGTTACTCACCTCTCCATAGCTGTCATCCGGCGGGTCTGCGAAAATGAATGGGTGAGTATGCTGATCGGCACACTCACCCATTCATAAACATTTTTTTAAATGGCCCCCTATTCGAAATAGAGACAGCTGAAAAGTAACTTTCGGCTGTCTTCATTTCGCAAAGCCGGCCATCGGACAGGAGACTGCAGTGTGTTTACATCTAGCTGGAATAAAGTGATTGTATGTATTATAAAAGGTTTTTTTTTAAAGTATGTGAGCCTGGTCCCAAACACCAGACCCAAATTCCTCATGTGAAGCTGATAAGATTAGACCCATTTATAGAGCTTGTGGAATACACAGAATACACAAAGTTGAAATTACATTTTAGAGGAAGGGGTAAGGAGGTGAGGGTTTGGTGGTGGCAAAAGTGCCTTTAAAATGCCTCATATGAGACTATAGTTTATCATGTCTTTGGATCACATTTTGACTATTGAGAGATTGTACCATCCTCTTGCCAGCCCTAGAAAGTATCTTCTGCTTCTCTGTGTAAGGGGCCCCTTTCTGCATTTTCACTCTTTTATTTCATAAGAAACTGTTTGCAATTTATTGCATGTCATTTTGTTATCATTTTGTACTTTAAGTATTGTGACTTTATTTTCATATTAACTGTCAATTAATAAGTTAAAGTCTCTGTGCTTTTACAAATTCATGTGTCAGATCAGCGGTGGTTCTTAAACGCTACATAGTGGGAACAGAAGAGATCATTTTAAGTTTATGATAATTCTGAGAAAAGTTAATTGTGTTAAATTACTTTAAAGAAGGAACCAAAGGCCTCCAGGGACAATTTGCATGCTGTCCAAATAAACCCTGGTACTGGCAGTGACAGGTAATGAGTAATGTGTGAGGTAAACAAGGGGGGATTAGTCATTGGAGAACAGAGTAGATGGTTGTTTTAGAGTAACCTTTTGTTACACATAAGTCACACAGCCTCAGGTGAGGTCATGGCCGTGATAGCTAATAAACAAGAGAGAGAAAATAAATAATTCATTCAGCCCTGCGTCTATTCATGTAGTATAGTGTGTAATTGTGTACGACTAACACTGTTTCTTTATTTGAACAGCGATCCAGCAATACACAGTGGATATAGAGATCAGTTTCCCGGACCCATCATTGGCCAATCTAATCAAACAGCTATTCATGAATAATCTGAGTTACCCTCTGGTCATTGATTCTTCCACAAACATTACAGGTGCCAGTGTAACCACAGGTAAGTTCCTGCCACATGTTTCTTGCTATTGCAACTTTATTGAATGACTTAATATGTAATACACAAAAATTCATAGCACACAACTGGAATTGAAGTTGAGAATAGATATTCACTCCATGGTTTTTGTTCACGGATGATATATGAATGAATTTGTGGTATTGTAACAGAAGCATTTGCTGACACTTTGTATGCTACTTACTTTCCCCCTTCCCTCAGCTTGTAATCAAACTGGAGGAAACGTGCAGTGTTCCTGTGAAGATGGATTCTCATTTCCCTCACCCATATGTAACTCGTACAGTCAGTGTCTCTCATCAACTGGCAGCAATTGCAACTGCATTACAGGAACTAGTGCCCCTTCTCAATACTGCACAGCTAATACAGGTAAGGGAATGTAAGCTCGCTGGGACAGTGTTATCAATACATTTGTAACCTTGGTTATATTAACAGACCCATCCAATTGTTTATGGTGTGTGTCTTTAAACACCAAGAATTATGCATAATTAAGCAGCAGGCCCATTGAGGCTTATAGTCTATATAGAACAATTAGCTAATACAGTGGGGCTCAAATACAGCATTCCCTAGACCAGGATTGCTGACTTTTTAAAGCCTCCCTCCGGGATCTCCTGGAGGGAAGCCATAGATTTCCGCAAGATGCGGGGCTTAATGATGCGATTTATGCAAATTGCGTCATTAAGCCCCACCCCGTCAATCACTTCTGTAATCGCTAGTGTTCCAGGAGATGGACGGAACTTGATGACATCATCAAGCCCCGCCCATCACGAGTAACGCTAGGGATTACAGTAGATATTAATAACTGTTTGGGCTAGCAGGAGATTTGCTGGCTCTCCTGGGATACTGGGAGAACTGCCCAAATTTCAGGAGTCTCCTGGATATTCAGGGAGAGTCGGAAACCCTGCCCTAGATGCATCTTTACAACATGGTGGGGAAATTAGATTGTAGCCTATTAGGAAATCACTAAATATTGGGCACTAGTGCGGATATTTTGAGCTGAGCCAATCATCTTACTGAGTGGAACCAAGACCTCTCTGTTCTGTCATGATTATTGTCCCCAGCAGTAGAGATGTGTGGCACTATATCGGAACCTTTCCCTGATGCAAAATTGTTCTGTTTAACATGCCACCTCTGCTGGGAGAGATAATTGGGCTAGTGTATGGCCAGCTTAAATGTGGATAGGCAATAACTGAAATGAAAGTAAAGAAGAGTAAACATCAAAATTTTATCCAGATGAAAACGTTTTATAAACAATATTTAAGCCCAAAATTTGTAGTCCTTGAAATAAAATAATCGCTGTGCAGCTAGTGTGAAATCTTCCTTGGTTGTCCGATGGAATTCTTATATGATGTTTAATCGTTCCTTAGACAGTCAAAAAGGACCCAATAGTTCACAATATTCTTATAGGTTACTTGTAACTCTTGTCACTGGTGATTGATAGAAACTCAATCCTCCATTTCTTATAAGCTCATATATAAGAAAACGGACAGGGAAGGTAAAAGGGATAGCATAGGGGGCCAGATTTACTAAGCTGCAGGTTTGGAAAAGTGGAGATGTTGCCTATAGCAACCTTTCAGATTTTAGCTGACGTTCTCTATTATGTAAAAAGGAAGTGAGAGCTAGACTCTGATTGGTTGCTATGGGCAACATCTCCACTTTTCCAAAACTGCATCTTGGTAAATCTGGCCCCTAGTTCAGAACTCCAGGATAGGAGTGTAACAAGTTCAAACACAGGAGATATATTTTTTCGAGTTAAATCACTGTAAGGAGGTCAAAGCTCTGCTTCCTCTTGTTCCACTGACACGTTTCAACAAAAATGTGTCTTTTAAGCCTGCAGTTGTGATGTTCGGTGTAAAGGATATCACCACATGGAATGTCACCAACGATGTATAGCTAGATTATCTATGCTATCATTCCATGCAGAACTGTATGACCTTGCAAGAACAAACCTACAGGTGCAGAATAAGGGCATAAAAAAACATGAAGCAAATACTTGGTGGGATGGAGCTGCTTTTACTGTTGCTGTGATTTCTTTTTGTTATAAGGCCAGATCTAGCCTTCAGTGCTTTGTATTAGAACCACCCTCATTCGCCAGCGCGATTCTGAATAGTCTCATTGCATTTCAATCGATTCTTATGAAACTTAGATTATGGAAAAGGACTCAGCCACTGACCAAATCCAGTATGTCTGCATCGGGCCCATAAATATGAATAAAGTCAGTTTTAGAGAAAAACAACCCAACACAATGTATCTGTTTTTGTCTATAGTGAATATAAACCTGAGTCTAAAGCTTCTTCAGGAATTCATGAGTGATCTTCAAAACCCGTCATCTTCCCAGTACATCCAACTGAAACAGAAGCTGGACGATCAGGTATTGTAGTAATGCAAGAAGTGGTACAAACATATGTCAAATATTGTTACAGATAGAATGGCCGGTCTGCTACTGCTTAATGAGCCTTTTGTGATACGTAAAATATCTTCTGCTATAAGGGCATTGGGCCGGATCCAGACCCACGCGCTTGACACGTTTTATAGCGAAGCATATTTACGCTAGCTTACTTTCTAAGCCTAACAAACCCTACCTTAACTTCACACAGCATAACTACTGTCGTCCGTAGAGGCCACGCGTACTTACGAGCCTAACCACGCCATACTGTACGATTTAAATGCCTCACCCCGCCTACGAAGCGTAATTACGGATGCCGTATGGCGTTGTTACGCTACTGTTACATGCCTGCGCTGTACGCTCTGAGTTACGTGTCGTAACATCTGCTGCGCGCTTGAGCAGTAAGTACAAATGAGCGGTTTTACGTTAGCGGCTAGTGTAAAATCACTGGCGGGCGTAGGTCTGTATCTGGCCCATTATATTGAGAGAGCAGTAATTTCACTTATGTAAAATATAAACTTATACTTGGGAAGCATGAATGCAACTTGCCTGTCATTTTCACATATGAAGCGCCGTTCCAGCGCATCGCCTTGTGGAGAGCCGTCTCTGGGTCCCAGACTCAGGCACTGCTTTCTTACATTTAGGGGCTGTCACCTCCTCACACGCTCTTACCACCAGCCAGGAGAAGCAACAGCGCTAAGCCGTCAGTTTGTTCATAAAGAGCACTCGCACCATTCAATAAAATGATTATTGGTGCACTTCAGGATTGTAGAGGAGTTCATTTTAATGTATTCACTCACACTTATAGTCCATTTTCATACAACGCTGGACATGTTTTTCCCCATATGAATTAGAAATGCCAAGAATCCTTAGCAATAAGACGTGTATAGAATGAAGCTGCAATGTATCAGAATTATCCAAAACAGACCGGAATGTCTTTAACGTAAAAGATAATATTAATAAAATGAATGAATAAATCTAAAAATAAAATCCAATTTGGTTGTTTATTTTACAGTTTTACACAGCATATAATTCATTGCCTGGTTTTGCATCTGCAAACGTTACAGGTTTCAGGTAAGACCCATGAATATGTCTGATCTACTCCTACTGTCTCCCCCTCTGTTCCTTACAATGTAAGCTTTCTCTATGTCCATGTATCGTTCTCTATTATACTGTATTGATATTAAAACTTCTTATATCAATGAGTAGACTTCAGCGCACTACAAATAACTGTTATTATTATTATTATTAATGTTTATTTGTATAACACCACAAATTGTCCACAGTGCTTTACAGACATTATATCTTCACATCAGTCCCTGCCCCTATAGGAGATACATACTAAGGTTCCTAACACATTCATATATACACACAGTAGGGTTAATTTATTCTGCAGCCAATTAACCTACTAGCATGTTTTTGGCATGTGGGAGGAAACCAAAGCACCTGGAGGAAACTCATGGATATATGGAGAGAACATACAAACTCCACACAGATAAGGTCTAGCCGGGAATCGAACTCATGACCTCAGCGAGGCAGAAGTGCTACTCACTTATCCACCATGCTGTCCAATTGACCCCTATGTCTACATGTTGCAACAAAGGCAACTTCATCTAATGTAAATGATTGGTGCTGAGAGATATATAAAATAAACTTGTAAACATTGGGCCTGGTCCAGAATTCTGCAGGCATGGAAATAAATGTCCGCACATAAGAGCAAAGGGTACTCCCCTCTCACGTACGGAACTTCCGCGTTCATAAGCCTACCTTAACTTCTCCGCATGGATCGCTGTGCGTATGGAATGCTCAGACGCATGGAAGTGTACAATTTAAATGTCCCCTCCCCTCGCTCACACATTGGGCCTGATCCAGAGCTACGAAATTGGCCGATTTCGAGCGAGCGTACGACCGTATTTTGCTTATTTTCGTACGAAAATTCGCACTGCGCATGCCCAGTATGACAGCTTCCGGTCGGCTGGACGACATGAGCGTATAGCGGTCGTATTGTGTGCGAATTGTTCGCTCGAGGGGCGTGCGTTCAGTACGACGGTCGCCTGGGCGCTCGTTTTACTACACGGAGGCGGGGATAGCCATTTAAATTGTACAGTATGGGCGTGCTAAGCCCGTACGCTCAGCGTATTATGTGCGAAAATTCGTACGGCCGACTGTAGTACCTAGTGTAGGGTATAGCCGCCGTAAGCAGGTACTTTACAATGGGAGTGTTAGGGGCGTGTATGTTTATACGCACGGACGAACGTATGCATTCACCCGTCGTGCGAAAATTTCGTAGCTCTGGATCAGGCCCATTGTGTCGAATCAGACGAAGAGTGTTGTCACACCCTAGTGGATGGATCTGGCATGCGCATGTGCAGTTTGTTGCTTTTCCCGACTTATGCACGCCTCATGTGTAAGTCAGTTGCTGTTATTAAGTCTGGATCAGGCCTATTGTCAGGAACATACTTATCAGCTCATTGTGGGTTTTTTTTTGTGGATTTCAGGCCTGGGAGCGTGATAGCTGATTACACCGTGGTCACTGAGCCAGCCACTACTACTGATCTTGCAACCGCCAACAGCAATCTGATTACCAATCTGAAGAACAGTAATATCTCTGTTTCCCCTACAATTATAACTATCATACCTAGTAAGAACTTTTAATCTTTATTTTACATCCATAATGATTATAATGGCCATTTTGTTATAGGTACTGTACTCGTGTTCACCTAAAAAAAATGTGAAGAAATATTGTTGAATTAAAAATAAATAAATAAAATTGTGATATAATAATGTAAAAATAAAATAGTATTTAAGAATAAATTGTTTGTGTTTTGTTTGATGAAGAATTATTTTTTTAATGTTACCAATATCTCCTATCACAGTCCTTAGAATACAGTGGAGCTCAGATACAGCTTTTCATTCTAAAACGCTCATTTTGCGACATGGTGGGGAAGTTAGATTGCAGCCCATTTGAAAATTATTAAAACTTTTTGTAGTTACCTTTTAGCAGCTGCTGACTTCCTGCAGAGATCAGACAATGGAGCTTACATCACCAATTCAATTCCGAGGATGAGCCATACACTCTTTCTATAGGACATTAATTGAGTGACGTCAGCTCCATTGTCTGATCTTTGTAGGAAGACGTTATAATAATTGGTAACTAAACAAAGATTTAATGATTTCTGAAACCCTGTTCAACTGGGCCCACCATGCCTGGCAGAGATTTCCCAGATTTTGGGATAACTTTAAATGAGCACAACTGTATATTCCAGTAAACCAATAGATGTACAGTAGCTAGATGTTTTATATAGCCAATGGCACCCTCTAACCCCCAGCATTTGTCACTTTTGTTTTACAGATTACAGCAGCATCACAGTTAATCCAGGAACTATCTTCCCCAACGACACAGTGAACCTTGTGTGTGTAATCAATATCACCTCTTATTCGAATGTCTCTTGGTATGTCAATGACACAGTCAATATAGGAAACACTACAAACAGAATGTATACAACAGTTGCCACAACTGGCGGATTGCAGTCCACCTTAACTATAACTCGTGCAGCACTGACTGATTCTGGTAAGATTTCCTTATTGCTATTTTTGTATTCATTAAGCCATCTAGCAGCTATTTCCAGGATTATGCTAATGAAGGGGTTTATTTTGGGGTCCCCAGTGCTCAACTGCATAGCTTCCAACATTTAGAATCCTGAGAACGGGACAAAATAATCCCCGCCCTGGTGCCACATAGTTCCGTCCACATATGGTCATATTTGGTCAAAACTCCACCCATTTTCTTTATAATACCCACTGCTTTGGCAGTCCACGAATCAGGAAAAGAGGGACAGTTGAGAGGTATGCAGCCGGTACACATCCTTTCAGTACCAGAGGCTCTTGTTGGTGGAACATGGTAAGGTTTATAATAAGGTGTTTGTCAAAAAACATGACAGTTACAGGAATATATGTTGCTGCATTCTTGGGTTTTTCAGCTGCACTGGTGCTGGTTCTTCATCATGACCTACTCTTCTTTGAGATCCCCATTATTTCTTAGTGTTACCTGCATGATTGTTCAGTCATATTGAATGTGCCAGGACCAATCACATAGAGCTTAGTCCATCACATGTTTTGATCAACCTATGGAACCTATTTAACTCCCTGGCGCAGTCTCACAGTCTCACCAGCGCAAAAAGTGAGCTAGTATATGTTCCTGGTTCCAATGTCTCCTTGTGGAAAGCCAGTCTCCTGTGTCAGTATTGCCGTTCAGTAGTTCATCAAGTTTCCAGGTTAATGCTCTCTTCTCAGAATGCTATATATTCACCACTGCAGTTCATCAAGTTTCCAGGTTAACCATCATTGTTCAGACCGTATGGCTTATCATCACTGCAGTGCCACCTGTTCCAGCTTAAACCGCTCTTAGGTCCAGATTTACTAAGCTGTGGGTTTGGAAAAGTGGAGATGTTGCTTATAGCAACCAATCAGATTCTAGCTCTCACTTTCTTTTTACATACTAGAGAATGTCAGCTAAAATCTGATTAGTTGCTATGGGCAACATCTCCACTTTTCCAAACCCGCAGTTTAGTAAATCTGGCCCCTAGACTGTATGGCTTATCATCACTGTTGCATCACCTGTTCCTGCTGCTCAGACTGTATGGCTTATTGTCACTGCAGTGTCACCTGTTCCCGTTCATAACACTGCTCTTAAGCTCCACGGTCTTCTCTGTTTTGGACTGCTATCCTTGTGTCTGGCCCTTACCTGATTGTCTAGTACTTATCTGAGTTCCTCTGCAATTCCGACTTCAACCACTAGGGCTTGCATTACTTTACATAGCCATTCAGTTCATACCTACAGGTCAAGTGGCCTCTCCTCGCACTTCTTCTCGTGTTCTCTACCAGTAAGCAAAAGCTACATAAGGACCCCAAGCTTCATATACTCACCTACCAACCCAGGCTCCCCTAACCAAATACCCAGATCCCTAGTCTGTGACAACAATTAATTTTTCAGTCCACTGGTGGGGTGAGATATTAATTGCAAATATTCATGTCTACTTTTTAGAAAACTAAACTCTTATATAAATTTATTAATATATGTACAACATTCTAGGTTAACATAAAAACATTTAATTTGATGGTAGATAATAGTCACTTGGTCCATTCACTTGCATCTATTTTATTTAATTTAATTAATCCCATAATGACTTTAGAAGATTTTGAATTTATTATTTATGTGTATTTATGTGTATTCCAGGCATGTTTGAATTGTTCTACTGTGTTAGCCTTTACTATGTGCTTACTATCTACTTATCAATTACCCTTTCATTCAAGTAATGTTTCCTTTACCTTTTCCTCTAAACCCGCTAGCCTCCAGTGTCATTGCTTCCTCCATGTCTTAATACATCTCTTCCTATGAAGAATGCAACCCTTTTGTGCCTGGTAGAACTATCATAACCCCCCTATCTCCCCCCCTTCTCTGCTCCAACATATACAGTTGGTTCTAGATAAAGCTTTCTCTGCCATGATGTTTTTATTGTGACATGTAAGGGAAAGCTAGATTGTAACCCATCAGTAAATCATTAAAACTTTGTTTATTTGACATTTAGCAGTTGATGGTTTCCAGCAGAGATCAGACATCACCCATTCAGTTCACAGGAGTCATAAACTGTTTCTGTAGGACATTGAATGGGTGACATCAGCTCCATCGTCTGATCTTTGCAGGAAGCCTGTAGCTGCTAAATGGTAAGTAAAGTATTAAGGATTTCTGAAGACTTATTCATCTTTCCCAAGCAGGTGGTCCTGTCATGCATGACAATTCCCACCCTGTATGACACACGTTTCCTTGTTTTTTTTTGAAAGGTTTAACTGGGCACAATTGTACATATTGATTTATGAGGGTAGTAATATCACACACACTTAGCACCTACCTTACTATTTACGTGGGGATGGAGCGAAAATCTAGATACAACATAAGGGCTTAACCCAGCCCTTATTATATATAATATAAGTGTAATAATCCATCTGTCTTGCATTTTCGCTGTATGGAAACTGCCCTGTGGTTGTAAAGATCTGGGGATACAGATACGCATTGGAAGCCTTACCTGTGCGCTCATGAAATTTGGGAGTTTTCCATTCACAAAGAGCATAAAATGCTCACATTTCTTGGTCCTTTAACTTTATTTTAGATTTTATGCTCTAATGACCTCTAATTACTCCTTCTTTTGTTTTTAGGAAACTATACTTGCAGAATAGATACTTCGATAAACTCTTACCCAGCAGAGACGACATTAAACGTTCAGCCCTTGCAGCTGACTCTTTTGAGCACCAATGTCACCTGTAACAATGTCAGAGTTTCTGTACTCCAATGCTGCACACAAGGGGGAAGCCCTGCATTCGATCTTACCTGCCAGTATGTCTCGGGGAGTTCAAGTTTCAGTGGTAAATGTTTCCAACTAATGCCTTTCCTGGAGAAAAGATTATGGTGTTAGCTGTATGTAGGAGTTGATGCAGAACATTCCTAGTCTGGAGATATGAAATGACTTGCATTAATAATGTTACTTGCAATTGTATCAATATTTGTATATGCCTTGTTAGACAATATGGGCCTGATCCTGATGGCGCCAGATGCTACAGATCTCTTAATGTAGGGAACTTAGTTCCGCATGCTACGAGATACATCTGACAGGGCGGCACTTCAAATCTGCATGCCTAATCCCTGCAAGAGAGGCGGGGATAGGCATGTAAATGAAGTGAAGTGGGTGGCATCATGCACTTCTGTGCGGATCTGCGTTTGGACGGACACAGGCCCATGCAGAGACCTTAAGGTAGGGTTCTGAACTACATTTAATACTACTTAGGACACTGTGGAGCATAAAGTGATTAAAATGAGGCCAGTAATTCCTCATCACAGCACAGGGCGAATAAATATGGATTCACCCAGATACCGCCCTTTCTACCTAAGCTTTGTGTTCATACTATAAAATTACAGATATCGGGCCGGATCCAGACTTAAGTAAGTCAGGGGACTTAGGCAAGAGACTAGCGTAAGTCCCCTGACAAGTAACATGTGAACGCCAGATGTTATGCTAACATACGGAACTCGGTTCTGAGAAAGCATCTGAATTAAACTTGAATGAAAATTTGACCATTAAGCTACAAATACAGTTGGGCCCAGATACCGCTTACCCTGCCATGGTGCTTCTTTTGACAGGGAAGCTAGACTGTAGCCCATTAGTAAATCATTAAACCTTTGTTTACTTACCATTTAGCAGCTGCCAGATAATGCTGGGATTTGAATATTTTTAGACATAAGATAAAATAATAAAACAATTTGATAAAGTTCTTCTTTCTTTCATTTTTTTCCTTTTATTTTTTTAACAGGGACTACAAACACCCTTTCAACATGTAAAAGCTACACAATCTCTACAGGCTCTGGATGTCTTTTAGGAGGCACATCCAGCCTTAATTGTGTATGTGCATCAAATTACGGCGCAAATATCTCACAGGCTGTCCAAGTGGCATATCAAGGCTCATGTACGTATTCACCTACATTTCACCAGCTTCTTGGCACTAGTAACATATACCTCAGACCCAATGTGATCATAGTTGTTCTAGTGGAAGCATATTCCATTTATCCACTACCCTCTCAGTGAAAAAATGTTTCTTCATATATCCTCTAAACCTGCCACCCTTCAATGTTGTCTTTGTGTCCTAATACTTCCCTTCCTTGGAAGACTGACACCCTCCTGTGCCTGGTTACATACACCTGTAACATACACCTATTTGTCTGTCAGGAGATTCCCAGAGCAAAAAAAAAATAATGAAACCAAATTCCCTACTTTAGCTCCACTACTGTTAGAGTTTAGCACATTGCACTATAACTCTGCACAATTTATATCATTTTGTAGTGAAAAACATTAACAACAGGTTTTTGTTTACTTGTAGTACCAGATGTGTCCTCTTGGAGGACTATTGCCAGACGCTGTAAAAATGATAACTTTTGATTCAGTGTCAATGCATCCAGTAAATAAGATATTTTGGTCACAGAAAGGGGCTAAAAGATGAATATTTATTTAGTCCCCATGTGGAAACCGATCCCATCATCGAAATCCATTTGAGTTCCTTTTGTAACAAAATGTTATCAACATCACCTCCCCTCAAATTTAAGGTAACACTCTCCATAATAAAGGCTCTAAGGCCTATTGGATTAGCTTGATGACATGTGTAAAAGTGACATTCCACCGGTGATAGGAATTTCATCCTCTCCTTATCCCGGTGGCTGTTTCTAATAGAGTTGACATGCTCAAGGAGCCTTTGTTTAAACACGCGTTTAGTCTTTCCTATGTAGTTTTTATTACACGGACAAGTGAGACAGTAGATGACTTGATTGGTGGTACAGCTGAAATACGAGTTAATATGATGGTTAATGTCAAAGCGATCCTGAAATTCCATGGTGCGTGTCATGTCATGACACGCACGGCAACTTCCACATGTTAAAGACCCTGGTCGTGAGGTCACAAAAGTTTTAAAAGGTTTAAAGTGGCTTTTAACTAAATAATCACGAAGATTCTTAGATCTGCGCCACCCCATGGAGATACGATCCCCTAACACATCAACCAAGTCCTCATCAGATTTGAGAACCTTGAGATGTTTGTTGAGGATTTGTACAATAGCACATGAGTCCTTATCAAAATTAGCAACAAACCTGCTGCTATCCTTCCTTTTGGGATTCGGATGACATAGCATCGCCAGGGATGAAACCCAGCATCTGGTAATGTCTATGTGTTCCAGACTTCAGGCTGTAATTGACTGCAAAAGATTTGCAAGTGAAAGGTTGATTTAGGATTGTTTAGTTTGTTCCATTACTTTTGGTCCCTTAAAAAGTGGGAGGCACATATAGAAACCGTTGTAATTCCTATACTGTTCACCTGATTTGGATGTAAATAGCCTCAAATTAAAACTGAAAGTCTGCTGTTAAAGCACATCTTGTTTGTTTCATTTCAAATCCATTGTGGCGGTGTATAGAGCCCAAAATATGAGAATTGTGTCGATGTCCCAATATTTATGGACCTGACTGTACCTCTTGTTATTTGTGTGATGAGTTTTGGGAAACAATTTTGCAGACTTGTATATGTCTCCAACACAATTGTTAATTACTATATCTAATAATGTGATTTAACTGTCGCAATTGTTGTTTTCCTTGAATGTACAGTGTTTGGGGTTATTACTGCACATGGAATGTTTTGATATTTTGCATTATAAACTATTTTAAATAATAATAATAAAAGCATATTGTTTTATTCTACTCTGCTTTTCTGATGATTACCCAATTTTCTATTTTGAACACTAAGGACCTGATTCACCTTTAAGAATGCTTCTGATCTTAGGTGCGTATATTTAAGAACGAATGCAATGCGCGTGTAGTAACTTTTATACGCTATTTGCATAGTAATTAAGTTCGCAAATTCCATGCTTTTACGCTACGAACTTAAAATCTGTAGGTTCTTAGTAACATACCCAAGAATGGGCGTTCCATGAATAAGTACCTAGACAGATACGCAGATTTGGGTGGAGAGAGGCATTTAAATGAGCAAATGAAGGCGCAGTTATGCAGTTAATTTCCTAAGTACTATCCCTACGCATTCAAATGCGAAAACTACAGTTAAGGGAGCCCTATGGCACTGGTAAGTCACATAAGAACCTGAAAACCGGGGGCGTGCCGAGGGAATTGCTATTATATTAGTTGTGTATATTTAGGAACCTATCGCGTTCTTACGTGTGAATCAGGTCCATTATTATTATTATTATTATTATTATTATTTATCTCCTGATTATTTTGAATATTGATACAGCCACCATGTGTCATGGTCAAAAACGGGCCAGCCCAACCGACAACTGCATCCCAAATTTACTTAGTTACTCCTGGGCTAAACCATGTTGATTGCAGGGGAGTCATATTTCATCTGTTGCAAACAGTATTAGAGTTGAGAGGTGATGTTTCCTATCCCAAGTCTAAATAACAGTGTGATAGTAAAGCTGGTCAGTATCTGTGTGCAGTAAGCAATTCAAAGATATTTCCCTGCATGCAAAGAATACAATTAACTTGACTGCCCCTGCAATCAACATGGTTTTGCCCAGGAGTAACTTTCCTCTCTTAGGCCCGTAATCAGAGTACCGGATGTATAACATATACGTCCGGTGTTTAGCGATTTCACACCGCATTTACGCAATCTACGTAAGAAAAAGATACATAGATTACGGTAAAAAATGACTACGCATGCACAGTAGTAAAAATCACTTAACACCAGCCATATATGTTATATGTCCGGTACTCTCAATACAGGCCTTAATTTCAAGCTCCCTCTTAAGTCTGGAAACAGCTCGATGTCTTGTAATGATGTCACCCAGAGAGTATTTTACTTTTTACGTTCTTTTCCAAATAACACATAAATGTACATTGTGTACAGCTTATCTCTAGTATCGATCAGGTTTCTAATGAGAGTCCCTAAATTGTAATAAATATTAATATTATCATTATGAGTTTATTGTTGCTGAAACAGAAGCAGAGATCCCAGGAATAGGTAGTTATGTTTTTTTTTTTAAATATAGGACTGTATTCACGCTTAGGAAGCAGCTGCTTCTTAAGAACGGTCTATTCCGAAATGTCTTACTACACATGCGCAGTAGGTCATTTACACAATCTATGTACCATTAAGGTACGTAAATTGAGTACGTGCAGTCTTTAAAGACCGCATGTACTTTAGGACATAGAAGGAGGGGTGCCACAGTGCCACAGCAGGGGAGTGGGTGAAGGGGGAAGTATGCAAAGGACCCGGGAAGGGCAGGGAAGGTAAAAGAACATTCGTATGCTCCTGATTAAGAAGGAGAATACGACTGGGAAGTTAGTGAAGCCATAGGGTACTCTTAATTGCCCTAGGTTCATATAAAAAGGGGGAGGTGACAGGAGAGGGAGCTTTAAGATAGACGCGGATACATGCTTATGTGTGAATACGATCCATAGTTCCCAAGAGACGCCAGTTGGTTAGAGAATAAACAAAGCTGAAATGGGAGGACTGTAACTTTTCTGCACAGAGCTGGGAGGAGTTAAATATGGCCTCATTGTCTTCTGTCTCTCACTTTGAAATCCTTTAAGCATTATAGCAAAGGGCCTTATCCAAACCTCTGTTTCTGATGCAACTGGATCTCCAAGTAGAAGACTTTGATAGCTAAGCGGGTGCTGTGCTGCACTGTGCATTCATATTGTAACCAATCCCGCTTACACAGACTGACATCCCACAGCCAGGTCCTAGCTTTAAGTTTTCAGACTCAAGTCCCAGACACAAAACTTCTCCTTACATCCTGACCAAGGACTTTGCTGAGAATCACACTCAGCCGAGGTGGTGTTTGGTGTTCTCAATAACATATCGGTTTTCCTTTCTCCATTTTCTTTTTAGTTCAAGCCAGTATCACCACAGCCTCAGACAGCATTTCAGAAGGCTCAACTCTAACATTGCAATGTCAGTGTAACGCCACATCAATAAGTAGTATGAGCTGGTACTTCATGAACAACAACATTGCAGCTTCAGATACTGTTTCTATTTCCACTACCCCGGCCACCTGCCTGTCTGTTCTTACTATTTCAAGCAGCACTTTAACAGTGAACTGGAACGGTAAGTGGAAAAATACTCCTTCTATTCAGTCATGTTGTCTTTTTAGCCAGAAGATATTGGACCTGATTCACACTTAGGAAGGCTTTAGGTTCTTAATTATACGCAACAAGTAGCAAGGCGACTCCCTTGACACGCCCCCAGTTTTAAGCTTCTTCACAGACTTACGAATGCCATAGGCCTAGCTTATCTTTAGGTTCTTACTTGTGTGCGTAGGGTGGCTAATTAAGAATGATGCCTAACCGTGCCCAAATTTCCTCATTTAAATGCCTCCCTCCACCCAATCTTCTTATCTTCCTTCTTAACTTTTCCTTCTTAAGTCACTACAAACCTAGAACAAGGGGTGATTCAGAGGTGCCTTGTTCTTAAGTCCTATGTAAACTGCATATATTAAGGTACCATGCATGCGCAGTATATCCCTTCTTAAATATATTACACCTAAAAAGCAGAATTTTCTTCAACTGTGAGTCAGGTCCAATGTTTGGATTTTCAATGTAACTGTCCTTTACAAAGCATCATGGCACATTCACATCAGTCCTTGCCCCTATTGGAGCTACATACTAAGGTCTCTAATACATGCATATACAGAGTGAACGAGGCAGTGAATGCATTAGGGTTTGGTACACTGCTGACATCCCTGCATCTAGTAGCTCACCAGAGGAAGGATGAAAAGATGAGGCTGGATTCCGAGATCTTCTTCAGACAGATTCCCAAGCATTAGTTATGGAGAGATCCCAAAATATACTGTTGCAACATAAACACATCTCAAAGCTTACCACTCCTCTCACCCAGACAGACTTCTGATAACTAGTAAATACAATGATTAAAACACTGTACCAAACACATATAGCACTATGGACCTGATTCACAGATAACAAAATGCTACTTTTTAGGTGCGTATATTTAAGAAGGGATATACTGCACATGTGTAGTATCTTAATTTATATGCAACTTATGTAGGACTTAAGAATGGGACGGCTCTGAATCACCATTATGTGTCTATTTCTCCTAGGTTTCTAGTGACTTAAGAATGATAGGTCTTTATATTGCGCCATCAGATTATAAAGTGTTTTGCAATTTTAACAATCATTATAACAATACATTGTGGTAACAGACAGACTGGGTGGGAAAGAGAGCCCTGCCTGCAAGCCTACACTCTATAGGACATTGGGGATTGATACATAAGGGCAAGTGCTATATATCACTCAATGGAGCAGTCAGGTTGTATGGTAAAAATACTAGAATACTAGAATACTGTGTTCAGTTCTGGAGGCCATATCTCCAGAAAGACATAAATACATTAGAGACTGTGCAAAGAAGAGCAACTAAAATGGTCCATGGCCTGTGTAATAAACCATACCAAGAAAGGCTAGAGGAACTAGAAGAGAAGGGAGAGGGGGGACATAGCAGCTTTCACATATATCAAGGCTTGTGACCGGCTAGAGGAGGGTGACATTTTTCAAAGGAAGAGGTGTAATAGAACACGAGGGCATGAATATAAACTGGAGGGTGGTAGATTCAGAGGAAATGTGTGGAAAAATGACGTC
>WWET01001391.1:89913-100675 GCA_011038615.1 Limnodynastes dumerilii | reverse complement strand
GCGTTGTCGTTTATTAACGAGTGTGTGGGGGGGGGGGGTTAAATTAGCTGGGGAGGGCAAGGAAGGGATCTCCTTCTTCTCCTTCTCTTTCCTTCTTAAGAATGAAAATACAAACGGTTAGTTATGGAAACCTTAGGCACTCTTAAGTGCCTTAAGGATAAAGTGCCATAAGGATCCTAAAAACCCATTCCGATCTGAGAATATGGTTCAGAATTAGATAGAAACTTATTCTCTTTTTTTCGTTAAATGAATTTTTGCAAGTTGCCCAATGTTTCAAGTAACATTTCCAACTGCTTCCAATTGTTACATTTTCTATTTCTAATTGTCAAACCAGCAAATTTTTTATAGTATTTATAAATCAGATCAATTTAATTTGTAATCCTATTCTAATAAAACTGGCCTGACCAGCACCTCTTTCTAGATTTTCTTAGAGGAAAATTCTAAATATGTTGGATGTCCTGTTAAATGTTCTATATACACCACATGTTCTACTCTTCTGATATTTACTACTTATTAGAAAACGATAAAAAAAATTTTGTTTGTCATTTTGATCTGCTGTCTATATTTTAGTGAGTCAGTTTAGTAACTAATTTGGTGGAAAAGTCACTAAAAAACACAAAATTCTTTTTGTTTCAGGGATTCTTCATTCTGTTATTTGGATGTTTGATGGACAAAAAGGTAAGATATGAAGCACCGGCGTTCACCATTGTGATAATGAATGAAAACACTTGACTGGATCCAGATCTCCTTCAAGGTGGTGTTTTCCGATCGATAGGATAGGAAAATGCTCCCTCTTGGAAAGTGACGCATGCGTGTGCCACTTTTCCAGAACAGATCTACCTCCAGAACTCCGTTGTGGGTGAAATTTTGACGGCGGGGCAGGACATTTCGGAGGATAGAAGCCCTTCCGCTTTGTGGGATGGGGAGGCATGTAAATAGTACAGTAAGGGCTGGCTTCAGTCCTTACATACTATCCTAACTCCCACACCATTCTTGTTGTACGTTTGGATGGTGTGGAAATCTTAAAGTAGGGGTCATCCACCGGAAATCCTTACAAGCAAGTGGAGTGGCTTCCCCTCTTCCATATGGATTTCTGGATGCGGTAGGGATCTGGCATTGGTCCACTAATACTGTGTGTGGAGTCTGTGTGTATCAGGATGTGTGTTCCAGTTTCTAAGCTTCAGTGTTGGGAACCATGGTCAGAAGCTGATATAAATATACTGCATTGTAATATTTCATTTTTCATTTAAACACAATGGGGCAGATCCAGAACAACATCTGCAAGTGAATTTACACTTGCCGCTAGAGTAAATTCACTCATTAGTACTTACTGCACATGCACGGCAGATGTTACACCACGTAACTCATAGCGTAAGGGCCTTTCATGTATCAGTAGCGTATCTCCTTATGTTGGGACGTGCCAAACATATGTTTCCTGTAATTACGCTTCGAAGGCAGGGTGAGGCATTTAAATCGTACAGTGTGGGTGTACTTAGCGGCTTAACTAGGCGAGGGCTGTATGTACGTGAGCGGTTACACTGACAAAAGTTAAGGTAGGGTTTGGAAAGTGTAAAACGGCCAAAGTACGCACATGCAAGGGTGCTTAAAAGGTATGCTTGCGTAAATTTGCTACACTAGGAAATGTAAGGGGCATATATGGTTTATCAAGGCATATGTTTGGTTCTTCCATTTAGAAGAGCTCTAACTTTAATTTCCTATAACCACCACCTATATTTCCTGTATTCCTGTAGCCACCACCTTCACAATTTACTTAACAGGTTTTTATATAGCGCCACCAGATTATGTAGCACTTTACAGAGAATATTTCATGTTCAAATTAGTCCCTGTCCCATTGGTGCTACATTCTAAGTTTCCTAACACAGACATACATACACACTAATTAATTTAGCATGTTTTTGGAGTGTGGGAGGAAATCGGAGCAACCGGAGGAAACCCACATAGACACAGGAAGAACAATACAAACACCATATAGATAAGACCTAATCCAGGAATTGAACTCATGACCTCAGCGCTGTGGAACACATGTGCCACTCACTGAGCCACTGTGCTGCCTGTTTGATTTGTGCTTAGCAGAAGGCATCTAATAAAACTTTTACCTCTACACATTTAGGTACGGGATTCCTTGCTCAACAGATTCTCTCTCTCCAGATGGTCTTCACAGCAGACAAAGGTATGAAATCATTTTCTCACCTGCTATAATCTTTAACCTTCTCAGAGGTTCACCATCTTCTTAGCTTTTCACACTTTTATATTGATATTGCTACATGTTATTTAATAATCTTTATTTGCCTTAAGGTAAGTTTATAATTAAAGGATACAGTTGAAGAAAACAATTGGTACAGAATTTGACTGCAAAGTGGTACTTGACATTATTCCATAGCTGACAACTGGTACTCACTATATGAAGGTTCAGAACCACTAATCTGGGGCCTGATTCACCCCTAAAAAAAGCAGTAGATTCTTAAGTGCATATATTTAAGAAAATGGCTACTGTGCATGCATAGTCATTCTGACTATACAAGCTACATAGCCTTTAGGTATATAGCTTAACTACGTGTGGGCTTTAAAGATCGCACACAGGACCGTATTCACAGTTAAGAGTAAAATTGTGAATTTACCTAAATATGCTCACTTGAAAAATCCGCAATAACGGTTCAAAGAAAATAAAGAACCCGATTAACCACTCCCCCAGTGGCGGGAGTGCTGCATAAGATCGTAGGTCTTTGCTGCATATATTTAGGTATGTGCGGACTTAATTCGCTGTGCGTTTAGGTGCTTAAAATTGGTTATAAATCAAAGATACATAACTAAAGGCACCGATTATGATTCGGAAATAAATATATATTTTTTGTTGTTTTAAAAACAGTAACTACTCTCATCAACCTCAACTTTAAAAACTTATGACATACTTGACAAAACATATAAATGCCTTATGCATGAAGTGCATATACAATACAATGATCCACTACCTATAGAGAGTTAAATAAATATAAAGATAAACAACACAAACAAACAATATAGTTAAATAGGTAAAGCTAATGGTGATTGGTTACAAAATTTTAATAAAAAAAAATGTAAAAAATAAAACAAATAATGGACACTATTACAAGGTTAAAGTCTTGCACAAAAAGTAAAATCAGCATACGATTATCAGCATAGGATTTTAAATACAAGCCTTTATTCGTTTCATTTAAAAACACTCACAGCACGTGTGGCCTCAACTAAGTAAGTCATGACTTATGGCTTCACAGCAAACAATACGGCTCATCAACTTATGAGTGGTCGAGGGCTACCTTAACTTTTCCCGTGTGTATGTTAGCTTACACCAGGCTCTCCTACTTGTGAATTAGTCCTTACTCTGTTGGAACGCCCATACTGTAGACCCGTGTGCAGTTGGTGGGACTCATTGCGTGCATCAGTACTAAATCAGACGTCCGTGTTTGTGAATCAGACGGCCATGACTTCCGTGTGCATATTTGGGTTCTGGGCATGCGCAGTGTAACTGATTGTAAAAATACACACAGTGTGAATACGGTCCATAGTTTAAAAAAAAATAAATGGAGGCATGCCCGTGCAGCCTCCGGGGAAAGATAGGTAAAGTGGGTGGGGGGCAGTATGTAGATTAGGCAGGGAGGGAAGGCTGGTGATTCTCTGTGCGGATTTTCTTTACTTAAGTGGGAAAATACGCACCTAAAAATGGGGGGGGGGGCGGAGAAGTAAGTGCAGTCCCTAGATTTTAAATATAAAATCATTTATTGGTATGTGCTGTACAATAATAAATAATTTGAATTATTGATGACTTTAATGAATTATTATATGGTGTGACATGAATATCATGAATGCCACAGAGGAGTAATAGGCTCAATGTGCAGTAATTATCTGCAATTCATCTTCTAAGTTTATATATATATAATGATGATTTCCCAATTTCCCTTTTTTTAGACTTCCAATCTCAGTTCTACAGAGCCTCCATTTTCAAAAGGAGTCATCAATTTGTTTGGAAAAAGGGGTGAGTATTAAAGAAAGGTATAACTGTGGGCAATATATCACTGAGCCCCTTACCATACCTTTCAGTGTGAGATCTATAGACACTCCGCAGTCAGGGTTAGGGCTAAGACAATGTATAACAATAGCAATGTTATGTAGCAATAATAATGTAGAAAAAAGTGGGATGAGAGATGGATGTGAAAGCAAATACCGTTATTTAAAGTGCTGATAGTGCATGAATTCTACAACTCACAAGTGCATAGGTTAGAAGAACACTCCCCTCGCACTTATGGCTTTCCTCCAGCAGGACCCTACCGTAGCATTTATGTACTGGTCCCATTTAAAATTGGACTTCCACTTTAATGAGGATCGTAGTTAAAGCCCTTACTGTATGATAAAAATTATAGATAATGGAAAGTGAGGCTGTGCTGCTCAGTGCCCAGGGATGCTGCCCCTATGGGGCACCTAGGGGGTCCCCCCCCCCCCTCAACATACAATGAAGACTATAAAGGAGACTGTTAAAAAACATACATTAATAGAGAATAGCTAAGCAAATAGGTCATGCACTAATAAATTATGGTTGGTAGCCGCTTATACATGAAATATCTAGAAAAAAGTTCTTTTTCGCAATTAATGCCAAGACAGGTTTGTATGCCACAACGTGCTATGGGTGGAGATGAGACCACTAATGGTCGGTGCGATGCTTGTTCTGCAGTAACAGCATTAGCTTATAGTTTTTGTATACAGTACACAAAAAGTGGCTACCTGAGCTACGAGGTAATCCTGCCCGTAAAAAGCCTTTTTGATCAATATAAGTCCAACAATGTAGTAAAGAATCCATATAGGTAATCGCTCTTATATAGCAGAGCAGAAAGACCAGAGTGAACCGTTATGTCGTACCTCCTATGTTATTGAAATTCCTGTTGGCCTGGGTCCAAAAGTACTCAAGCCGTCAGGTGGGAAGATTTCCTCCTGTTAGCTGACTAGTGGACTGATAGATCAGCTGAATCCCGAGCACACGCTCACTGTAGGGAGACGGGGCGGGCGTTTGGCTCTCAGGCGGCAGTAGTAATTGTTGCTGATTTTCTGTTTGGACAGATTAATGGAAGTTACCGCTATGTGCACAATAGCAGTGGCTGTAAAAACTTATTAAAAGATCTCTTTGTATTTCGCCAACAATTAAACGCGTTTCACCCATAAGGTGGGCTTCGTCGGGGATGAACAGTTAAAAGTGTTTTTACCAAGGGAAGCGCCAGGTACCATTCTCCTGTACAATTACCTTATCTCCTGTGCGATTACCTTATTTCCTGTGGGATTACCTTATCAAATACCTACAACCATGCAAACTGTCTTCCAGCGCAGAAATCTGGATCCTGAGGTTCCAAGTCCATGCTGGAAGTCGGTATGGTGTGCAAGCGCATATGAACGCACACAGGCTCACCTGGATCCAGTCCAATGATAATAACAGATTGAGTTTTATTCCACCCTATACTCAATTTGAGGAGCTTTGGGTACCTCCTCCATACTTTCAGCAGCAGAAGCAGGTTTCTATTTCACCTCTACCTTTAAGTGAATTCTGATAGCGCAGTCAGACCCCATATCACTTCTCAATGATAATAACAATAAAAAAAATGATCATCAATTCTTGTCTATTTGGTATAGCCATATAGCAAAATATAATTTCTCCGCTGTCTTTCTAAATCTTAATATGCAAGTAACTCAGTATCATGTTTTTCATTTTCTTCTCCAGGACTTTACAACATCTCTTCTGCCCAAGTGAGCACATCAAGTGAATTAGGCTCAAACTCGTACTCCCTGCTCAACTGACCGGAAAAAGACTTATTGCTGAACATGCCGGCATTGTAACGCTGATACTTTATGTTCCATTATTGTAATATTAGAAAAATCTACTTTATGCACTTTATTCTTTATAGCCAAGTCTTTCACTTTATGCATGGTATTGCCAGCAAGCCATTTATGCCTCACTTGTTTTTTATATATAAAATATTTATATCAAATGCTAACAGGCCAGACGCTGATCACAGATATCTATATTTTATATATTGATGATAAAACCATAAATACATTGTATAAAGAGATGCATAATTCAGTACACCGTGCACTACAGTGAGCTAGAGCGTGAATCTTCCTCACCAAATGTAATTTTAATACATGATAATATATTATAGAGCACAACTGTTAAAATGCACATACTGCAAATATGACAGGCCTTTTGTGAAACATTAGTCATGTGCCAAAGATGAGAAAGCCCTCTATTATTTAATAAGGAACAAGTGACATCACTGAGCTTGCAGCCTATCAATGCACAAGGAACCAGTGACATCACTGAGGTTGCAGCCCATCGGTGCTCAAGGAAACAGTGACATCTCTGAGATTGCTGCCTATCAGTTCACAAGGATCAAAGTGACATCACTGAGAATTCAACCTATTAATTTACAAAGAATTACCGAAATCACTGAGGCTGCAGCCTATTAATTCACAAAGAATTACTGATATCACTGAGATTGCTGAAGACAAAGCTACCAATTCTGCCAATGGCTTTAAAAGAAAGAAGTGACATTGCAGAGAAAGATGAAAATCAAATCACAAAGAATCATGGCATTACTAAGAACGAAATTTATTGAAACAATTTCTTCGAAGAGCTGTTGATTATTAGTTGTAGGTGGGAAGGCGTCCATTCACCATCTCCCTTGCTGCGTTATTCTATAGTCTATCTGCTCTTACAGTAAAGTGGTAAAGAAGAATTCATGCTACTGGATAACATTTCCTATGCCTCATAGTGATAGAACATTAACTATTAGCCTTGATGATCCTTGCAACTGAAGCACCAGTCAGTAGGTAGTCCTTAAACTTTGGCTTTCTAGGCATGGTTCTACCTCTTGGGGGTAGTGAAAAGAGACAACAGAAAAGTAATATTATGCTACCCATCCTACTGACAACAGAAAAGTAATATTATGCTACCCATCCTACTGAAAAAGTACAAATTTCAAGTTTCTATTATAACCAGCCATAATTTTGAAATGGAAGTTATTATTCACTGGTAGAATGACCACATGAACATAGTTTGTGCCAATTTTGGTGTCTGGCAATGCAGGAATTCCTGGTGGTGTCCATATTTAAAGGAATTAACTAGATTTGATAGGCTTACTATGGATTAGATGGATATAGTTTATGGATTAGAAAGGCAACACAGACCTTTACTGTCCATGACCAATCTATCACACGTTAAAAACACAAAGCATTTAAATCTCTTCAGACATAGCAGAGACAAAAACCAGTATGGATTGGTTAGGTGGGTTGGTGGTAAGCTATAGTGAATAAATGAGTCTTTAGGGTAGATTTGAAAAGAAAGGTTGAAAGCTTCATAGGAGTAGTTATAGAGTTCCAGGGGTAGGGAGGAGCATTGGGAGAGGTCTTAAGGACAGAAATGAGAAGTTTTAATTAGATGGGAGTAAAGGTAGTTGCCTTTTTTTTAGATAATGAGCAACACTATGAAAAGAGTTGCGGTTATAGACCAGAAGAGGAGAAGATAGTATTAGGGTTTCCAGAGGAACAAGGAATTTTATGGTCATGTTAAATAGTGTAGTTTTCACTTTCCTGGGACTAAACCAAGAAGATATATAATAGGTTTATTTTCTGTATAATATTTATTTTAGTCCTTGTATTTAAGTAATCTGAATAACAGTTGTCTTGTTCTTGCTGTAATTTTGCTATGTTTTAGGCTTGTATGTAATATACAAATTCATTATTTTGTGAAACCAAAAAGTTTTTGTGAAAATGCTTTTGTCACTTTATCTGCCTTATTGCATGTTATCAACAACCTCATTTTCTTTTTTTAAACTGTGAAGTTATTACGTATGTTATAACTAGGCTAAGAAATGCCACCTATCAACTCTAATTCTGATAGCACAGTTTAAAGTTGCTTCCCCTTGCAGTCCAACATGGTTTTGTCAATTTACACCTGTTTATCCTCAAAGGAGCTGATCCAGAGTTGTGTTTACACCTATTATATTTTTAGGGGATGTGCAGCATTTATTAGCACTGTGCATAAACTAAACGGGAGCGAGCACAGAAAAGCGGATGCAGAGTGGCTCTATCTCCTTTGCCATGTGCTCTGCGCTATTGCAACTGTGTCTTCCACCATATTTGGCTTAGTGCTATGGCAAGCACAGCGGTGGCCCGGATACCCTGCACTTCCTCCTAAAAAATCCTGCACCAGCTCAGGGCTGTTGTAACACAAGAGACTTTTATTCATGAAATGCCCCTATTCTTACTTACAGTGAGGCCCAGATACAGCTTTCCCATCTATGATGCTTCTTTCGCAAAATGGTGGGGAAGCTAGATTGTAGGTTATTAATAAATAATTAAAACTTTGTTTACCGTTTAACAGATGCTGGATTCCTGCAGAAATCAAACAATGGAGCTGACATTACTCATTGAGTCATACACTCTTTGTAGAACATTGGATAGATGATGTCAGCTCCATTGTCTGATTTCTGCAGGAAGCCAGTACCTGCTAAAATGGTAAGTAAACAAAGGTCTAATTATTTCTGAAGTCCCATTCAATGTTCTTTAGCAGTTTGGTCAGCCATGTATGGCAGACTTTACCCTGTTTTGGGGAAACGTTTAACCGGGCACAACTGTACAACCCAACCCTACACAACTTTAAAAATCTAGCAATGAATTTCTGCAAATTGCTGAGATTTTTTTTTTCTTTTAAGTAAAGATCTAAATTTTTTATGTTTTTTTGTAAAAACAAATAAAAAAGTATGTTAAGTGCTTTATTCTAAGTAAAGAATACATAAATAATACAACATAAATGGCAGCAAATTAAGTTAATCATAAAAATAAAAGATACTTTTACATACATGCAAACATGTAAAGGCGCTGCATTACACCTCTCAGCCCGTCTGATAATTCTTATTTGTTTGCATGTTTCAAAAGCTGCTCCTTTTCAGTGCTGCTGGAACTCTGGATGCATCTTCAATGGTGGATCTGTGCTTCCGATGCACTAAAACTCTGGATCAGTTCCTTACTCAGAATCATCACGACTTTTGTCCAAATGAAATGAGCACCATTTATACATTATAAAGGAAAAGAAATAAGACTAAGATATTTTTATATAACTAAATGTAATTTCCATTTACACTTAAAATACAAAATATCTATATTAATAAAAAATTGTATGTCCAGCTTTGTAAAAATTTGCAGTCTGGTTTGATAAGATGCTAATTAAACTCTTTCACAGCCAGTATTGTTGGGGAAGCTGAGCATGGCTCAGTGAGAAAGCTTACCATAAAATTGTAGCAATAGCGTTTTTTGGTTTTTTTTAACCCTGAAAGCTGAACCTAGTCTTTTCACCCAAATTGTTGATGAATGGGCTTCTTAAACTTCCATGTCCGTGATTTTGATTTGCACAGATCACTTTTCTGCAAATCTTTAAAGTTTGGGAAGGTATATAGGTTTGGGTGTGAGTCTCCGGTTAGAATGGCACTTTTTCATAAGGGCTGTTTTCTACCAGCCAGTTAAGAACTGGCTGTTAAATCGATTGCTTTTGCCTCGCCAAGGAGACGAAATTGATGATCTGAAGAATGAAGATGCAGCGGTAAATAGTGCTAACCCTAAGACTCTGCCCCCCGCAGTCTAACCCTAATACTCCCCATAGATTTCCATGTTATACTCACCTGTCGAGTGAGGTGGGTGGGTCTGCTGCAGTGCAATGGGACTGAGGTTTTGGCAGCTGTTTCCGAATTAATGAATGGGTAAGTGTGCCAAAAAAATAGAGACAGCCGAAAATGAGCTTTCGGCTGCCTGTATTTCGAAAATGGAAACTTTCATTCTGCAAAATGTATCCCATAGGTTTAAAGGACATTGATAACATGAGATATTTAAATATATTTAAATATGTATATGTGTTGTATAAACTTGTATTTAACTCAAAACTTCACATTAGCCATCAATACTGTTCCATATTTCCATCCTTTCATTAATTTGTCCAATTTATTATATAATAAATGTATTTTCTGCATTTTAAATATTTGTATTGTTGATTTTTATAAACACCATTAAAATAAAATAAAATAAAATTGTTTCATTTCATTGTCTGTATACCACTTTAAGAATGGGTTAATGGTTCATCACAAAATATTATCTTCTATCAAGGTGCTTTGTCATTTTCATATTCAGATAGATAGATAGATAGATAGATAGATAGATAGATAGATAGATAGATAGATAGATAGATAGATAGCTAGATAGATAGATAGCTAAATGTTAGATAGATAGATGCAATAATGTAATGTGAATTCTTTAACAAAAAAAACACATTATATAATTCTTCGTCCTACACCCAACCTACAAGCAGACGAGAGCCACAGGGTAAATACTTAAAATGATGAAAGAATCAAGAAGCATTCTCTCAGTTCAGTATCTGTTCAATAAAATGTAAGCCAGCAGTGAAAAATCCCAGTCACACAGGAGAAATACTGGGGTTATGCTGAAGACACCAACTTTAACAGAACGTAAGTGTGGTCTTATTGATGTTTCACTACATATAACAGCATATACATACTATGAAATCCTCACTGTACATCATCACTTGCCAGCATTGACACCGACACAATGCAGAGTTTAAATTACCTTCCACTGTATACTAAATAGCTGTAAACCTATTTTATTTCACACACACACATAAATATATATATATATATATATACACACACAGAACACACAC
>WWET01001391.1:69204-83656 GCA_011038615.1 Limnodynastes dumerilii | reverse complement strand
CGCTCCTCTTCTTTCTGTGTGTTCCCGGTGAATGACATATGTCATGCCAGGGGCCACATTTATAACCTCTGGCACGGCATGACGTCATGCCATGGCCGAGGTTATAAATGTGGCCCCTGGCATGACATATGTAATTCGCCGGGAACACACAGAAAGAAGAGGAGCGTGTCACTGCCGTCCAGCCATCCAGCAATCCAGCCATCCAGCTGATCAGCGCCCGTCAACTTAGAGGACAGCAAACTGTGAGTAGCATGTAAATTTAATCTATACTGTTATTGAGCTGTTGATCATGATAGTTTGTCCTAATCTCTACATGCATCATTTTTTCTAAAAAACACAACATACAGGCATTTTACATAATTAGATTAAGGGGAACACCTAAAACACATAAGGGGGCTAAATGTTTCACTCGTATTGTAGCAAGACAGGCATGTGTTTTTAGATTATGATAGAAGGACGGACAAGTGTATTTTAATTTTGACATATGACGGACGGACACTTATCTATTTAGATAACTAAATAGGCATGTATTCATATTAATAGGGACGGAGGGGACATATGTATTTTATTATGTGCATGAGGTGCTTTTTTTTTGCTCAAGTGTATCGGACAGAAGATGCTGGCGACAGCATGCCATTAACCCTTGGCATGCTGACGCTTATAGTACAGTAAGCCAAATCATGCAGTATATCACATGTGCATGATTTAACTTATAGTACTATAGGCAGCTGCCTGCCAAGGGTGAACGGCTTGCTGCGGCAGCCATTTTTTACATTTTTTAAACACATTTAACATTTTTTTTAAAGCTCATGGGGCCTTATAAAAGCTAAGTGAGTGTCAATTTCAATGAAATCGACACTCACCCCCCTGCGATTTAACTCTGGAGAGTTGAAGCAAATCTCTGACGATTTACTAAATTTCGACCTTAGTAAATCCAGAGATTTGTATGTCACTCATGCTAAAAATCGCCAGAGAGATTTAAACACTGGCGATTTAAAGAAAGACACATCTCTGGCGATTTTAATGTAAATCGACTATAGTAAATGTGGAACAGTCAAAATCGCTGGTAAAAAACAGCTAACTCCAGCGATTTTAACTAATTCGACCTTAGTAAATCTAGCCCCTGGATTCCTCCATATCATAGAGGCTGTGAATGGTACGCACATTACCTCTGATGCAGGCAGAGGGGGATACCCAGGCACTGCCTGAGCAGCTGCTTGCGGAAGTTAGGTGTCTGGAAGGAAGTGCACATGACCAGGGCAGATGTTCTGCAGCAGATCCATACAACCAGACGTGCCTTGGATCCCCCATGTTTAAACCCCGCAACAGAGGCGGGTACAATAGGCTGTGGGGGCGGCAACTAGCAGTACCCCATGACTCTGCATATGGACACAGAGCCACATGGAACGGTTAAGGTAACTTGATGGCGGCACACGAGAGGGGCGTGGCATGGGAGGTCACTATCCTCCTCTGAGGAAGATACATACGGAAGACATTCAGAGGTCTGAATAAGGGAGAGAGAGAAAGTTTCTATGATGGAAAAGGTCACAATGCCTCTAAAAACAATATATGTTGGCAGTGTCTGCGCTGGATATACCTTAAATAAACTTTAAATAAATAAACTTTAAATAAACAAAGTCCGTCACCCAGTCCTTGGCGCAAAGAGCCCTATTCTCCTTAGGCATTAAGTGAAAAATGGCTCCAAAAGTCCTTCTGATTTTTCTCCTTTCCACTTTTTACTTCTCTTCTTGCCTTTTTCTTCTGTAGGTGTAGTTTACCTTCTGCATATAAATTCCTCAAAAATGTACCCCTGGAAAAAAGAAAAATACTTAGTGTAACATTGTTAATCTCTCCATGTTCCGTAGGGACAAAGATAATACTCACAATGTGGCTTCTTGTATTATATTCGTATCTAGTAATATCTCATTTCTTTTCCTCAGGTAAGAGTAAAGATAAAATTCCTACACCTGATAGGCTGTCCAACCCCCCCCAAACAACACCCAAATAAAGACACGGACACATTATTGGATTTATAAAAAAAGGGGGCATAATTTATTGATTGGAGTTGAATAAGGACTATTAATTTAGAGATAGGTTGCGACAACCAGCAGGTGGGGAACAGCAGCAAGAGTGACAACTAAAACCAGACAAACTAAACGACAGGCATCCCCTGTCTAGCGCCCCCCAGGTAGGGATAAACGGGTACTAACCCCCCTTCACCGTGCACGCGTCAAGCGGCAGAAAAGACACCCGCCTCATGGCATGGTTTCAAATCATAATCCAGGGGTGTACCTATCCCTACCAATAACAAGCCCATTCCCCCAGGCGCTAGATGGACATTGCTGTTCCCCACTGCTACCACCAAAGCGAGCCGCCCTCAAGTGGCCTCGCCCGCCAACCTATATGTCCTTCAATGCCCCCAGAATATTCCCAACAAACCGACTATTGCCCTGACAGGAAAAATGCACCCCATCGGCCCTATAAAGGGTGGCATCGTCGCGTGTCAAATTCGGATGGTAGATAACCCTACCGCCAATATCGAAAACAAATTTCGTCAAAGACCGATGAAGTTTTTTGCGAGTATTCTCGATAACGCCGACTGAACCCGGGCCAAACCAAGCCAGACGTGGTGTCATCTGTGACCAGCCTAACACCACCTCCAGGAATGCTGTGCGAACCGCCAAGAGGTCCCTCTTAGCTGTTTTATCGATAACGCAAGATTTAACATTACCGATATCGTTGCCTCCCAAATGGACTATCAAGCAATCCGGCACCCCAAAGGTGTCAAAAGCCTGACAGCACAACTTGGGAAACAAGTCCCAGCGCATTCCCCTTACGCCAAGCCAATCAACATCCCAACCAGCCAAGGGGACAGGTGCACCCTCCCTGTCAAGAAATTCCCGTGCCCAATAGACGTAAGAGTGGCCCACAATCAGGGCCCGCCAAACCGGTGTGACCAAACCTGCAAGAGAAATACTCTAAACAATTAGCTACTTAGCAATCTTAACATAGCATAATCAAAAACAACCGCAACAAAAAACCCCACAACTTACAATGTTAATCCTATCTACAGAAGAAAAAAAAGAGGACAAGACGGGAAGGGGGAGGACGGCACCGCAGAGTCAGGTCGAAACCAACGGGGGCGAAGACTCCAAAACCTCCGGGGTGAAGCAAACGGCAAATCAGCCACCCCACTGGGAGGATAAAAGGAGAAAGTCCCCAGTACTCCCTGAAGGCGAGTGATGGTTAGTCTGGCTCGACCAGCGTCCTGTACCACCCACTAATACATAACTATAACATGCATAGCAGAAACTGAAAAACTACACAATTAAATAGGTCTAACATATTTTTTAAACGCGTTGGACTTCTAACCCCCCAAGGCCATAATAGCCCCGGGAGGGCGGCCGTCAGCCACTGTGGAAGACGTCGACCCAATTCGAAACGAATGGATACCGAACTTAGCCGGATCCATGCCGAGCCCACTAATGCAGTTTTTTAGCACAGCGGAAAACTGGTAGCGAGTAAGAGGCGAACCATTCTTATGAGAAAACCAATTTAGCCCCCCTGGGTGAGCTTCACCCAAATACTGACGCGCAAGCGCAACTGGGCAAATTAGTCTATCCCAAAAAGCGTTCAAGGTTACCCATCTACCCTTCCCTATCAGGTCAGTTTTAGATTTATGAACCAGACACGTGATGTAATGTTCCGCAATGCTCACGTTACGATAAAGCAAAATCCACCGCTGTCTTACTCTGCGCAACGAGCTCGGATACACGAAACGCGCCAAAAAACGCCCATGCGAACGCGACCCGAAAAATGCTGGCCTCGAAAGCGTCTCGCGTAAGAGAAGGTACTATACGCACTAAACTCCGCAGTAGGTGCCTACCTATAGGCTGACGCGCATCCGGACCCGTCGAACTCTTACGCGTCCAACCCTTTAGAACGCGGGAGATGAAAAATCCCTTGGTAATGTCCCTGCCATGGAGCAATTTGGAGTAATACCCAACTCCTGCCAGCAGACCCGTCATGGACCCTTTTGACCTGTCTGCCTGGAATTCATCCCATAAATAACTTAACAGAATATCCCGTGTCGACTTACCTCGCCTGCGCTTCGAATCCATATAGGATAACCACTGCCGCCACGCAAACTGATACCTCTTAAGCGTGGCCGGGGCCAGGGAGCAGTCCGCCAGAGACCTCAGGCCGGCTGAACGATCTGCCAAAGATGAGACGGACATGACCAGCCAGACCCCTTGGCCTGCGGCGCCAGCTCCCTGAACCTGGGCCAGTCAAAACGCGAAAAGCTCGTCGGCAATGCAGTTATCAACACCGGGAACGTGGCGGGCGCGAAACCTAACATTTAACCTTAAACAACTAAGAACCAAATACCTTAACAAACAAATTGCGGGTGGCGAAGATGCGCACTGCTTATTGATGGCCTGGACCACTCCCAAATTGTCGCACCAGAACAAGATATCCTTGTTCGCAAGGGCAGCCGCCCATAATTCAACCGCAACGACAATGGGAAGAGCTCCAAGACCAGCAAGTTTGCTGTTAACCACGTCTCTACCCACTCCGGAGGCCAGGGCACCGCGCACCACTAACCCTGGAAGTAGGCACCAAATCCTACCGCTCCAGAGGCATCCGTGAACAGCTCCAATTCACGATTAGATGCTTCGGGCGAAAGCCAAATCCTGGTCCCATTTAAATCACTTAAAAACTCAAGCCAAACCCCCATGTCCTCCCTGATACCGGCAGAAAGGTGAACGAAGTGGTGGGCCAATTTGACGCCGACAGTGGCCCGTTCAAGTCGCCTGTAGAATACCCGCCCCATGGGGATAACCCTGCAAGCGAAATTCAACAGGCCCAAAAGCGACTGAACTTTTTGAAGAGGGGAACGACGCCTGGAACGCATGTCGCATAACGCAGATCGCAGCTTGCCAATCTTGTCTGCCGGCAAACGGCAAGACCTCTCCACTGTGTCAATCTCAATCCCCAGATATGACAAACAAGTGGTGGGACCCTCCGTCTTGTCTGCCGCGACGGGTACCCCGAAATGCCAAAAAAGACTGTTAGCATATTCCAAGGCCCTCGCGCAGGCATCCGATAATGCTGGACTGACGAAGAGAAAGTCGTCGAGGTAGTGCGCTATGGAAGAGTGCCCAGCTCCAACCGACACTGCCCAGTGCAGGAAAGAGCTAAACCCCTCAAACAGCGCACATGAAATCGCGCAACCCATTGGCAAGCAGCGATCCACGAAAAACCCCTGCGGCAACCTGAAACCCATAAATTTAAAGGAGTCAGGATGCAACGGGAGTAGCCGAAAAGCCGACTTAATGTCCAGTTTCGCCATAAGCGCCCCAGGACCATTCGCCCGTACCATGTCTAACGCGTCAGCAAAAGACTGATATTGCACCGAACAAGCGTCCGGATCGATAGCGTCATTCACCGACTGGCCCTCAAGAAAGGAGAGATGCTGGATGAGCCGGAATTTACCTTGTGATTTCTTTGGGACCACACCCACTGGTGACAAAATCAAATCCGGTATGGGAGAGGAAGGAAACGGGCCAGCCACCCGCCCCAAACGAACCTCCTCCATAACCTTTGATAAAACAACCTCAGGCAACGCTATGGCAGACCTAAGGTTACGCTTACCCCCAACAATTAACTGATCTCTGATGGGCAATCTAAAACCAACTGAAAACCCCTCAAAAAGCAAAGCAGCCATTTGTCTGTCAGGATATCTGTCCAACCAGGGACGCAGTGCCTCAACCTTAACTGGGGAGGGGGCCCTGACCAGCTGCTCTGTTTGACGGGGGAGGGGGCAATGCACGCAGACCTGCAAAGGGGGGACGATATGGGCCTGGCCTGGGCACGTTACAATCCTTGGCTGGATGTGCACCACCACAGCGCCCGCAAGCGTGTCGGTACCTGCACCCAATACCTCTAGTGCACCTACCAGCGTTGAATGAGAAACATTGCTTGTTGGTATTGCTAAAGGTTTGGCTACGAAAGGACGACTGAGCCCCCCGCGAAGACTGGCCCTCCACCGGCTTCTTAGGGGGCTGCGATACCCACAGCCAGAGCGCCATATCCTGCGACCCGAACGCAATACTTTTCTTACCGTCAAATTTTTTACGGAAACGCTTGTCATAGATAAGCCATAACCTGGCCTGCGCAGTGGCGTGTCTGTCCTGTATCAAATAGAGATACTTCCAGACGTCCACAAATTCGCTCTGTCTACCTTGCAGATAGCATGTGGTAAAAACCACAAACCCCCTGAGCCAGTTACCAAAGGTTTTATAGGCGTCCTCGCCCATGCCACCTTTGGCCTTTGCCGCTGCCAAGCCCTCGTACGTAATGCAAAAAAGGTCCACAAATTGTCCTTTCCGAATGCGCTCCCTAGAAGACTCGCGAACGTCCCAATCCACATCCGATATATCAGTCAAATCCGGAGGAGGGCCAGTACCCTTACGCGGGGCCACCCGCTACTTAGACCCAACTGTTTTGCCCTTCTTTTTACCTGCGTGCCTCAGCAATGTCTTTTTCAATAAATTCATAACCTTACTGGGGCGAAGTTGGGACTCGGACGACCCTGCGCTTGAGCTAACTGACCCCTCAGAGGACTCCTCCCCTTCCGACACTTGACACTCACCGGTATCACCGCCCCCATCGACTCCTTCCGATACGCCAGCTACAGCAGCCGCTGCCTGCCGTGAGGTCCCTGGAACCTCCTCCTCTGGAGCCGAGCCGCTGATCTCCACCTGAGCTGGTAAAGCGAGACCTGGAACACAAACAGGATTAACAACCACATCCACTGGAACAGTATTTGCAAGCGAGCTGCCACCAGACGCTACGGGCGGAGGAACGGACGCAACTGCCCCCGGAGCAACATTGGCTATGCCCTGCCACGCCCCTTGCCCGTATGGAAAAGGCATAGCTGGATATTGAAAATGAAAAGGAGCAGCCTGCGCTGGAAACTGAGAACCCATCTGCATCTGCCATGGAGCTTGGATGCCGTAAGGAAGAGAAGGATAAATGGGCCACTGTGGCCCCGGAAATGCACTCTGACTGACCCCTAACTGAGGTAAAACAGAAGGGCGGGGATGGATACAGCTGGAGATACATGCTGTGGGGGTGGGAGACTGACCTGACTGTAAGCAGAAAACAAGGACCCCCCAGGGCTAGCCCCCACCCCTGAAGTACCCCGATGACCCCTACCTCCGACCACTGGAGAATCTGAAATAACATCCTCTTCAGAGAGAGCCTCAGGGCTTTGAGGGGGCGGACAGGAAGCCCCCCTACCCCTGACAGCACCTGTCCTGTGCCCACTGCGAGCCCCAACACTGCCCCTCCGCCTGCTGCGTCCCCAAGACGCTGCTGGTGCAAGCCCAGCCTGGCAAAACACATTGGTGGCAGTGGCAGCAGGAGCAGCAACATGAGGGACACCAGAGACGTTGGTGGCAGCAGGAGCAGCTCCAGAGAGCACCGAAGGGTCAGCAACATTGGTGGCAGTGGAGACGTTCATGCTTCCTACAGAGGCAGAGTCCTGGATAGCCAGCTTGACTCTGCCCCTGCCGCGCATGCTACCTCTGGCTGTCCTGGATGATTTCCCAGTGTGCATGGTGCCCGCAGCCGCGGGGACACTGACGCTGCCTCTGACTGGAAAATCCAAGATGGCGGCCGCCATCCGAACTTCCGGTGACGTCACCCGCTGGTGACGTGAACCGGAAGTTCCCTCCATCGCGGTGCCGGCCGAGTCCTCCCGCAGGCGCAACAGAGCGGACCTGGAACGGACTGGGCGAGACATGCTGCAGGAATAAGGTAAGAAAGGTAGAAGGAGAAGGGGAGCGCCGGAGAGGGGGAGAAGAGGAGCAGAAAAGACAGTGGGAACAGAACCAGAGGGGACAGAGAGAAGCAGACAGAGTGCCCAGGGTGAGCAGATAAGAAGAAAAGCAAAGAATAAGGAGAGACACAGAAAAAATTACATTAATCAATCTGACAAATACTCAGCCTTCCAGAAGAAAACGACAGGCAGGACTGAGCTAGACAAAATGGAGGGTCTTTATACCCCTAACTAGAACCCACCCCACAATCCCGCCCACCCTTATGCCATTGGTTGAAACCCCCACCAGGGCTAGAGAGCCTTGTGAAGGGGGGGGGCAGCCCAAAGCCAAGGATTTTATCTGTCCTCAAGCTTAGGACAGCTTTCGTTTGCATATACACACGTATTTGAAACGTGTCGGAGGTGCTAGGAGGTTCTCCCTTGTGTTCTCCGTCCCGTCGGATCTGCCGCTTTCCTCTCCCTCCGTCATCAGCGCTGGCTAATAGGGTCCTTTGGAGCCGGTGTTTTTTGTGTGAGGCGTTTAGATCTTAGAGGACAGGGGTGGGATTGGGCTGGTTTTCGGATTAAACAGGGGGTTCGCTCCCAGTGCAGGGGATTTATTGAATTAGTTGAATTAACCAAGTTTTATTAAAGTTTTACAAGTTTTTTATATATAATTTGTTTACGTGAGAAGAGGTTGTTGGATTAAAATCTCTGGATCTGAATAAAGAAAATTTTTTTATAAGAAAACTCCTTGCGTTTGGGGATGGTCCCTAAGTGACTACGAATAAGGAATTAACAACAGATCTTGGGTCCTATATCAGAAAACAAAAACTAAGGATGTATATATGGTCTATATGGAATAAATAGGTATATTATATTAGTCCAAAAGAACTACACAGAGACGCAAAGATACAATTGAGAGGCTTTTATTCAAGACACGTAGGGCCTGATCCAGAATAACACCCGCCGTCGCTAGGACGGCGGGCGTAAGCGTAAGATCGGCTTTTGAGCCGACCTGCGCACGTGCCGGATCGGGCGTCCGTAGCATCGCCGTAGGGACGCTGGAGGGGACGTCCTCCAGCGTCCCTACGTTCAGGTTAGTGTAGGTGGGCGGGGGGAGCTAGTTTAATAAGGGTGGGAGGGCAGGCTAGGCGGCCAAACGCCGATACGCTGTGCTTTAGTAAGCACAGCGCATAGGCGTAGGTCTGGATCAGGCCCATAAAGTGTAAGTGTGCACTTGTGATTTGGGTCCTAGGGGCTCTTGAAGGTGGATTGCACTAGGTTTGTTTTTCTTTCTTTTTTCCTTTCTTTAATCTCTGAGGAAAAACCTGGAGAGGACGGACGAATTGGAGATCCCTGAGGAAAAGAAATGAGATATTACTAGATACGCCTATAATACAAGAAGCCACATTGTGAGTATTATCTTTGTCCCTACAGAACACGGAAAGATTAACAATGTTGCACTAAGTATTTTTCTTCTTTCCTGGGGTACACTCTTGAGGAATTTATATGCAGAAGGTAAACTACACCTACAGAAGAAAAAGGCAAGAAGAGAAGTAAAAAGTGGAAAGGAGAAAAATCAGAAGGACTTTTGGAGCGATTTTTCACTTCATGTCTAAGGAGGAATAGGACTCTTTGCGCCAAGGACTGAGTGAAGGACTTTGTTTATTTAAAGTTTATTTATTTAAAGTTTATTTAAGGTCTTTACAGCGCAGACACTGCCAACATATATTGTTTTTAGAGTTCTATATTTGCTTTCCTGTTTCCCCTGAGGAGGATTCAGGATGGTAATATTATACTGGGGATTATAAAGGTGTTGATCTCCATTGTTGGTAGTTTTGCAGCAGGAGGAGGCGCAGTTTAGTAGAAAATTTGTATTTATTAACGTCACAATGCCTCTTCGATCTCTCTCTGAGTGACATACAAGGTAAATGCCTGTAATGATCGTAACATAGATAAACACTGGACACAATGTGCAGTTCTACAGATCTACTTTATTGATTGAGAAAGAGGAAAGGAAAATAAATCATTGATAGATAGTTAGATGATCATCAAGATAGATTCATTCCCAGGACATATAACTCCTTGTCCTGTTCAGGCAAAATCACCCGGTGCCTGGAAAAAAGAACAACATTTAATGTAATTTCGATGTGTACCAGGAAAATGACGGTATCTTCTGTAACATTATTTATAATGATGTAGCACAGCTTTTTGTCAAACATAAGTAAGATAAACAGGTTTATCTCTATGCACCAATGCCATGACCTGCAGTAGGTGAGCACAAAGCAATGCACACTCATACACAACAGAGGCTGACACATGTAATGATCCAGCGACCAATCACAAACAACATTGTTCAGTGAAAAGGAGTCTTTCGGGTACATTCATAGAATGATGTTATTTGTTTCTGGAGAATGTTGACACAGAAGTTACAGCGGTTGTGAGGCTCCTCTGCTTAGGAAATTCCAAATGTTATTCCACCACTATATGTATAACAGTCTATTATTTATTATTTCTACCAGGGGGCCAGCAATATCCTTTATGGCATAGATTGTTGGTGCTTTATGAATGAATATTAATAATTACAAAAATAATTGTAATAATCTACACTTTCTAACATCACTTGAAAGCAACTGATTAAAACATTTTTTTTAAATCCATCACTCTTCACTTTTTTAAGTGTTACAATGCATCTATGCTTATCTGTAGGTGTAGAAAAAAATATAATTACCTGTTATTATTAGCATTTGAAACTAGTCATCCAGTATTCAATTGCCAGCTGATCCACTGCCAAGATTCACAGCAGCTCCAGCTGTTTTACCGGCAGCAGCCGCAGCATCTCTAACTACTGTACTGGGAGCACTCGTAGCACCTCTAACTGCTTCACCGACAGCACACACAGCACCTACAACTACTGTACTGGCAGCACCCGTAGCACCTCTAACTGCTTCACCGACAGCAGCCGCAGCACCTCCAACTACTGTACTGGGAGCACCCGTAGCATCTTCAGCTGCTTCACCGACAGCACGCACAGCACCTCCAACTACTTTACTGGCAGCACCCGTAGCACCTCTAACTGCTTCACCGACAGCACGCACAGCACCTCCAACTACTGTACTGGCAGCACCCGTAGCACCTTCAGCTGTTTTACCGACAGCAGCCGCAGCACCTCCAAGTGTTCCTTCAGGGGGACACTCATGAATTGGCTTTCCACCGAGAACATTGCTAAGAACATCGGGCCCGATCCAGAACAACTGTAAGTACTGCGCATGCGCACCATAGAAAATACGCTCAATAGCGTAGCGTAATTGTGAACGTATGGGCCATTCATGTATGTGTCACGTAACACGTGTGGGCGTGCCAATTTTACGTGCGTTCAAAATACGTCTGAAATATGTGAAGTAGGCGGGGGGTTGTATTTAAAGTGTACAGTATGGGCGCGCTTAGCTGCGTAAAAGGTACGTTCAAGGGGTGTGCCGAGGGGAGTGTAACGAATTTACGCGCATGAAAATACGCTACGCAAATAAACGTACGGCAAACGTAGTTCTGGATCTACCCCATTGTTTATAGCAGTAGCAATGCTGCCATAGAGGTCACCCTGACATAAACAATTAGAAAATAGATTTGAAATATCTGTTGATTTATTCATGTTTATCTGATTTATTTTTAAATAAATGGGTTATTTAAACTAATTATTTGATATAGGAATTGACTAATTTATATTATTTCTGATGCTTTACAAAAAATAATTTTATGTATATATTTATTTTTCCTCTGATTATTATATTTTCGCCATAATTATGCACCTTAGAATCTCTGAAATCATATTGGCATCACATTATATATCTACAGAGATAAATGAAATACAATACAGGCTAAATCCAGCTGTGAGATGGCGCCGCTCTGATCATGGCAGCGTGTGAACTGCTTACTCTGTGTTTAGCCTTTTGTCAGCATCCAGCTGTTCCCTGCAGTCAGTGCATGCTATGATCAGTCTGGGTGTGTGTCTAGCTGGGGAAGCTGATTGGGAGTTAGGATGTCAGTGTCTGACATTTATCCTTATGCACTTCAGTGTGTGGGGGCCTATTTTCAGATGGAGGCCTGGGGCTGTAGTCCCATTAACCCCATTGTTGATCTGGCCCTGACGTCAGCGTATCTACAATGCACCTCCATATGCACGCCCCTTGTTCATACTTACTCTTGCCATCTTACGCCGATCAAACCTTACCCTAACTTTTCGGATCGTAACCGCATGCGTCCGTAAGCTTCTTGCGTAGTTACGACGCTTAGCACCTCCATACTGTGCGATTTAAATGCATCACCTTAGCACCTCCATACTGTGCGATTTAAATGCATCACCCTGCCCTCTGTGCGTATTTATGAAAATTGTATGCCAGGCACGCCCCTTGAGCGTAATTACGAAGGTGGTACGCTTAAAGCCCATGCGCTCAGAATTTCATTGCGTAACATCTGCCCCTAGCATGCACAGTAAGTACAAATGGACGTTTTTATGCTAACGACCATCGTAAGAACGCACCCGAGCGAAGGTCTGGATCAGGCCCCATGCTGCTTATTAGTGTTGGTCTCCAGTGTCGGCCAGCTCCTTACTGTGTGTGTTTGCCTTGTACATTTGAATCTCTTGTTGCACCCTGTTTGTTTCTGTGTTTCTCCTGCCGTGATCCCTCTGTGTCACTTTCCTCCTGCAGCCCGTCCTCCTGGTTCCTGGCCTTCATTGTCTACATCTTACTCATTCTATTGTTCAGCTTCAACTTTGAGTGTATTCCATTCAGCTCTTAGGAGTAAATTTACTAAGGGCGATTTCTGGCAGCGTTTTGAAATCTGCATTTATTGCTGCGATTTTTTGTTTGCTGCGCTGTATTTAATGTGCAGCAATTTTTGGTTTTAAATTGCTTACTTTGCAGTGATTTTGCACTGAATTCGCTGCAGCCCATGCTCCTTAGTATTTTAAAAATAGAAATTAGAAAAAAAAATAACTTTAACAAAACGGATTAAAATAGGCCTTTGTAATGGTAAAAACCATTGTGCGGAATACCATTAACCCTTAGCATGCTGGTGCATATAGTACTAGAAGGCACAGCATTCCTATGTGTCGCAGGACATGCTGTGACTTTTAGTACCATAAGCATCAGCATGCCAAGTGTTAATGGCATGCTGCGCCATAGATTATGTGCCCGCTTAAAGGGTTAATCTAACCCTTAATAATGTGTCCCCAATATAGTTCTAATATTCTCTTCATAGCTTCCCCTTATGTATAATATGGCGCCCGCATAGTTCATCGCAATATATAAGTGCCTGCATAGTTCATCCTTAAATACAAGTGCCCACATAGTTCACCGTTAAATATAATATTAGCCCATTATCCTTAATGCAGCTAGTTCAAAATCCCCTAACATCTTTAGTAAATGTGTTGCTTTCTCTCTGAGGTGCTGATTCAGAGATGCACTTACACCTTTTTTTAGGTGCAAGTGTACAGCTCGGCTAAACCATTTTTCAAAGTAAGGGGTGTTAATGAATTTTAAAAAATTTGCATGCAGGGAAATTGCATGACTTTTACACCTATAACTAAAATACTGCATAGCTTTATGTTTATTCTATAAAGTAGAGGTGAGCTAAGAAACTTCACCTCCTAATTTAAATTCTGGTTTTTCAATTTAAATCTGCCTTCCCTTGCATTTCAAAATGGTATTGCTCAGGACTACGCTTGCACCTAAAAAAAGGTGGAAGTGCAACTCTGAATCAGCCCCTGAGTCTTTACCATCTAACTCTCTCAGTACAGCTTCCACTCTGAGTTATTCCTTGCTCTCGGTGTGTAGCTGTTCTCTGAGTCCAGTTGACTCTCGTTATCGCTGAGTTAATTGCATCTGACTCCTGTGGCAGTTTCCTAGTTTATTTCACCTGACTGTTTAGCTGTTTCTGGCTTTTTCTATTTTCTCACTACTGGTCGCTGACTATCTCACATTGGGCATTGGGGATTTCCTCTGGGATCCCTGGTCTCTGTTGTAGGCCCTAGTTAGCCTTCCAGTTTGTCTCTTGGTCCAGACTTTTATCTCTCTGTGAATTCCCAGTCCTGTAGTCTGATTCACTTGAACTTACTCTGCTCTGTGTAAGTGTGTGTGTGTGGGCATCACTGTGTGGTGAAGGCCTGCTTGATTAGGTTACCACAGGGGGTTGCAACCTGCTGTCTGCAGTCAAGCCTGTGCCCACCATCAAGGACTCTAGTAAAGCCAGACTCACAGTTGGACAGCATTTCCTTGTGTGCCACCCTTGTAACACCAACCTGAAAAGCTCCAGAAAAATTGTAAACTGCAGCCTGCAATGTAGTAAATCTGGGCCTGATCCAGACCTACGCCGTAGCGCTGTGCTTACTAAAGCACAGCGTATCGGCGACCACTCTCCCCGACACTCCCCCTGTGCGGGCGTTTTTCCCGTTGCTTACGCCGGCTGAAGGCTACCCTAACTTCAGCCGGCGTAAGCAATGGGTAATACGCTCGCACACGAGCGTACTACCGCTAAGCCCTCCCTCCCTCATTATACTACCTTCCCCCGCCCACCGTCACTAACCTTAACGTAGGGACGCTAGGGGGACGCCCCCTCCAGCGTCCC
>WWET01001391.1:27602-47889 GCA_011038615.1 Limnodynastes dumerilii | reverse complement strand
GTTCGCATTCGCCCGTCGTGCAAATTGTCATTGCGCTGGATCAGGCCCAAAGAGAGCAAAAATACTGGTTGAAAACAGTAGGAAGGGGCAATAAAGTTGGTTGGACACACAGAAAAAGGGGGTATAAGGTTGATTGGACACAAAGAGGGGGAAATAAGACTAGTTGGAGACAGAAGGAAAGGGGAATAAGACTGGTTGGACAAAAATGAATAGGGGTGGCAATAAGGCTGGCTGGACACAGAAGGAGTGGGCAGTAAAGCTGAATGGACAAAGAAGGGGGGTGTCAATAACGCTGGCTGGACAAAAAGAAACAGGGTCAAATAAGGCTGACTCAACACAAATAAAGAGGGAGGAAATAAGGGTGGCTGGACACAGAAGCAGGGGTCAATATAGCTGAATTGACATAAAATCAGGGGGCAATAAGGCTGGCTGGACACAGAAGGTAGGACAATAAGGCTGGTTGGAGAAACAGAAAAAGGGGCTAAGGCTGACTGAACACAAATAAAGAGGGGGAAAATAAGACTGGCTGGAGACAGAAGGAAGGGGTAATAAGGCTGAATGGACACAGTAGAAGGGGGCAATAAGACTGACTAGACAAACAGAAGGAAGGAGCAATAATGCTGGATGGATACACAGAAGGAGGGGGTATAAAGCTAATATATAAAGCTACCTGGACACAGAAGGTGGGGCAATAAGGCTGGTTGGACACACAGAAAAAGGGGCAAATAAGGCTGGCTGGACACAGAAGGAGGGGGCAATAAGGCCAAAATTTACACAGAAGGAGGGGGCAATAAGGCTGGCTGAACACAGAAGCCGTCCGAATGGTCATTAGGAGCAGCAAAGAAGCAGAGAAGGAGCCAGTCAGCGCCGACCAGAAGAGGCAGAGGAGCCGGAGCTGAAGACCGGGGAGCCCACTTCAAGCAAGCCGACGCCAGGACTACAATCAAGAGAAGAAGATTCTTTACAACTAGCAAGTCTTCCCAAGACAGAGGACAGCAAACGGTGAGTGATAAAAACTTTTATTATTATTTTTACACCACACACTACATGACACTACACTATGTGTGCAATAAGACTGACGAGTCAAACAGAAGGAAGGAGCAATAAGGCTGGTTGGATACACAGAAGGGGGGGTATAAAGCTAATATATAAAGCTACCTGGACACAGAAGGTGGGGCAATAAGGCTGGTTGGACACACAGAAAAAAGGGGCAAATAAGGCTGGCTGGACACAGAAGGAGGGGGCAATAAGGCCGAAAATTGACACAGAAGGAGGGGGCAATAAGGCTGGCTGAACACAGAAGGTGGGGCATTAAGGCTGGTTGTATACACAGAAGGAGGAGGGGGTATAAAGCTGACTGGATAGAAGGAGGGGCAATAAGGCTGACTGAAAAAAATATAAAATGGGGCAAAAAGGCTGGCTGGACACAGAAGGAGGGGCAATAAACCTGGCTGGACACATAGAAGAAAGGGCATTAAGGCTGAATGGTCACACAGAAAGAAGAGGCAATAAGGCTTACTGGATACACACGCAAGGAAGCGGCAATAAGGCTTATTGAGCACCCAAAAGGAAGGGACAGAAACAAGGAAGGGGCAATAAGTCTGACTGGACACACACAAGGAAGGGGCAATAAGGCTTATTGAACACATAAAAAGAAGGGACGGAAAGGCTGACAGGTCCGACACACATAAGGAAGGGGCAGAAAAGCTTTCTGGACACACACAAGGAAGGGACAATAAATCTGACTGGACACACACACGGAAGGGGCAATAAGGCTTATTGAACATAAAAAAGGCAGGGGCAGAAAGGCTGGCTGGTCCAACACACACAAGGAAGGGGCAGAAAGGCTGACTGTGGAGGCACACACAGAAGGAGAGGAGAGATTGGATGGCTCAAGAGACACACACATGGAAGTAGAGATTGGATGCTTTTAGAGACGCACCAGAGAACAGGAAAGGATGACTGTAGAGACACACACACACAAGGAGGGGAAATTGGATGGCTGTAGAGACCCTCTTATGGATGGGAGATTAGATTACTGTAGAGACACACACACACATAGGGGGAGGAGGATATTGGATGGCTGTAGAAAAACACACAGAAGGAGGAGGTAGAGCTGATTCAGAGCTATTCTGTGCTGTACTTCATAAGTACGGCCAACGTAGCTCATAAGCACTCCCCCCGACACTCCCCCTGTCCCGGCGTACATACCCACTGTTACGCCGGCTGAAGGCTACCTTAACTTCAGCCTGCGAAACAGTGGGTAATTATGCCGGGAAACTAATCGAATCCCCCTAACCCAGCCCTCCCTTCCTAATTTCCTTCCACCGCCTAAATTCGTAACTACGGCGCTACATACCCCTTTCTCCGTAACTATCGATTATGCCGTGCAACATCTGCCTGGCCCATGCGCATGTGGTCCTAGCGCCCTAGGACCACACAGCGGGGAATCACAGGGAATACATTGTGTACCCATCAAAATTAAGGGGTTATGTTTCTTCATAAAACGGGCAATTACCATAACTCCGATGATATGATTGCTTATCCCATGTAGGAATATGGATTTGATACACTTTTGAAAGAAGTGGGGGAAGGATAGAAGGAAACACATGTTTTTTGTTTACAATTTGACCACACGTTTTGCAACTAATAAAAAGAATCGTTTTTATAAAACTCATAGACAATGGGAATTTGGAAGGTGTTTATATCATATATTTAAAGTTGGGAATCATTATTGTAGTGAATAAGAGTTCTGAAGAGGGACCATTTTTGATGACGTTTTTAAACATATAAAAGGAGTAATGATGTGTTTTTACCATTCTTAGAGGAAAGGTGAGGTGGCTTGTTGAAACGCTTATAAGCGTTGATTAAAAGGTATCTTTCTTTTTCTTCCAACTCTTAGGTCACCTCCTGTTGTTGCTAAGGGCGACGTCTCCCCGGAAATGAAAAGCAGAACAAAAGAGGGCCTCCTTGTGCAGCACTGTAATCCAAGTTGAGTAACAAATAACAGATTTGGTACTCATGTGTTCCTCCTCTTGTATCGTATGTATAACAGCTGGTTCTCTATTCCCTCCAGATATTGCAGGATTTCCTTCAACTCCAATCCCACTGCAATTGCACCACTTTATTCTCAAAAAAAGAACAAACAACCGCCCTCTGGGCGTAACATCACCAAGGAACCGTGAGTCAAGTGGTCAGTAATACTCATATTGCATATTTTTTATGGGATGATATTTTTTAATTGGTATTTTTTATTGAGGAGAAATTGTTGAATGTTCTCATTGGAAATAAAAATTCATTGTTGAAGAAAGAGAAATTTCTGTCATAAGAAGCTTTCCTGGTTCCCAACCTGAAATATAAAAAGGAAAAGAATTTATTGGCACAGCATATAATTCAAGAGGAGATCCTTGTGAGTATTATTGGCCAGCTGACTCACGGTTACTTGGTGATGTTACACCCAGAGGGAGGTTGTTTGTTCTTTTTTTGAGAATAAAGTGGAGCAATTGTGGTGGGATTGGAGTTGAAGGAAATCCTGCAATATCTGGAGTGAATAGAGAACCAGTTGTTATACATACAATACAAGAGGAGGATCACGTGAGTACCAAATCTGTTATTTGTCACTCAACTTGGATCATAGTGCTGCACAAGGAGGCCCTCTTTTTCTGCTTTTCATTTACGGGGAGAAGTCGCCCTTAGCAACAACAGGAGGTGACCTAAGAGTTGGAAGAAAAAGAAAGATACCTTTTAATCAACGCTTACAATACAAGATGGAAGGAATGAGGAGTTCTCCATTTGTTTTGAGGTGACATTGGGAGTGATTGGAAGAGGGAGTGGAAATATCGGGAAAAGAATCCAAAATCAACGCACCAAAACAAGAGGGGAAGAGTGTGAGTAGAACGGTTACATCTTTTGAGTGGAAACTTACCTGAAGTGTCGCACAAGGATTTTTTGTTTTGTTTTCTTTTGAGGATCCTTGGATCTGGAAAAAAGATAAGAAATAAGAAGAAATAAGAAGAATAGAAAATGACATACGCCCTTCAGTAGAACTATTGAATGAAAAAGAAATACAGTCTCCAATACTGAAGTCATTTGGGAAGGTACGGTGGACTTTTTTTGGGACTTTTCATTGTTTATTGAAAAAGGACATTCAAAGGTTGAGAAGTGAACTAGTAAAACTGTATAAATTGTGAATCTCCTTTGTAGTACTATAGCGCAGTTACCCGCCATCTGTATAATTTTGTGTATAGTATTGTGATATAAGGTAGCAGTGTGTATGGTATGGCAATAGCTAGGATATAGCCTGTATTGTATGGTGATAACTAGGATTAAATGTTTATTATATGGTGATAACTAGGATGCAATGTGTATTTTATGTTGATAACTAGGGAGCAATGTGTATGGTATGGCAGTAACTAGGATATAGGCCCAGATCCAGAACAACGCTTCGGAGCGAATTTACACGTGGCGGAGACGTAAAATCGCCTTTTGATAAGTACTGCACATGCGCATTATAGAAAATACGCTCCGTAACGTAGCGTAATTGTGAACGTATGGGCCATTCACGTATGTGTCACATAAATACTTACGTGTGGGCATGCCAATTTTACGTGAGTCCAAAATACGTCTGAAATACGTTAAGTAGGCGGGGGTTTGTATTTAAAGTGTACAGTATGGGCGTGCTTAGCTGCGTAAATTCGTGTTGCACAAATAACAAGCAGGAGGGAGTGTGCGTGAATGTGGTAAGGGGGTAATAATTGTTACTGTTTAGGGCAATTTCTTATTATTTGCCAAAAAAAATGATAATCTAAATATGATCTAAAGATAAATACATTCACATTGTACGTATAAAAATACCAGCTGTAAAGGTGTAGCATGGCTGGTGCCAGCAAAGGAGCTTCAGTATTGTTACTGAACTCTACAAAGGACTGTGCTGGTGATTTATAGATACATAGAGACCAGCGACCTCACCGTCACATACAGTATCCAGCCACAGGTAAGTGCTCTATAGGTCACATGGGGCCTGATCCAGACCTACGCCCGCAAGCGATCGTACGCCGTTCGGGAGCGTAAAACCGGGCTAAAAAAACGCACTGCGCATGTGCATTATGACAACTGCCAGTCGTCCGAAGGACATGAGCGTACAATGAGCGTATTTCGAGCGTATTTTTCGCCCAAGGGGCGTGCGTTTTGTACGACGATTGTCCAGACGCTCGAGTTACTACACAGAGGCGGGGATAGCCATTTAAATTGTACAGTATGGGCATGCTGTATGACCAGCGTATCGGTGCAAAAATTCGTACGGTCGCTGGAAAAAGTTAGGGTAGGGTCCAGCCGCCGTAAGTAGGTATAATCAATGGGAGTGTCATGGGCGTGAAAGTTTATACGCCCGGGCGATCATACGCTACGCTCGCGTGCGCTCGCGATCGTAGGTCTGGATCAGGCCCCTTGATACAACCATCCTCCAGCCATGACTTTTCGACTACACCCATATGACCACACCTATGACTATTCGGTGGAACTCCATCACAGTATTCCCTGGTGGGCCCTTCATGCCCTAGTCCGAGCCTGGGTGGAAATACACCCTGGAAAGCCTAGGGAAAGGGTCTGTATAGAGCAATCAGTAACTTGGATGGTAAATAAGGTTCCCTTACTGACTGATCTCCTTTGTTTTTCACTGTTCATTTAAATCATTGCTGCGTTTGTATTGTAATTTAAAAGAAAGAACAATGGGCCTGATCCAGAACAACGCTTCGGAGCGAATTTACGCGTGGTGGAGACGTAAAATCGCGTTTTTGTAAGTAATGCGCATGCGCACCATAGAAAATACGCTAATTAGCGTAACGTAAAATTAAACGCATGGGCCATTCACGTATTGTTAACGTAAATTCTTACGTGTGGGCGTGCCAATTTTACGTGAGTTAACAATACGTTCGATTTACGTGAAGTAGGTGGAGGTTTGTATTTAAAGTGTACAGTATGGGCGTGCTAAGCAGCGTAAGTTCACGTAGTCTATACGTCCGTTAGCGGACGTACGCTGTTACGCGAAAAAAATTTAAGGTAGGGTTTGAGAAGCGGAACTCGGTGAAATACGTACATTCAAGGGGTGTGCCTAGGGGAGTGTATAGAACATACGCGTGCGAAAATACGTTACGTGTGGAAACGTATTGCACACGTAGTTCTGGATCTACCCCAATATTATTAATAATATATTTTTATATAGCGCCATCATATTACTTAGCACTTTACAATATTAATCAATCATTATAACACAGGCTAAGTGTAAGCTAAATATTAAAACATAGAAAGTGATTAATGCAAGGAAAAAGTGTATAGATCTAACAATAGCCTTGATATTTTAATGTAACTTTTTTTTTATAAATAACCTATGTACCCTAAATATGCAGTCAAATCAGTGCAATACATATAAAAGTACAGCACATTCTATTAGTATTTGTACAAAATACAATATACTGTATTCTCTTAATACAAAATAGAGCTCATGAAATGTTGGATAAAACAGAGGTAAATCTGTATTCCTATAATATTATATAAAGTCCTCTAATCTTCTGTGTATTATACTTTCTTAATGCCATTTTCACGTTTAACTAGGAAAAAAAACTAATGAGTTTAATATAGGTATTACTGCGTGGCATAATTGTGTGAAATGAGGATATTACTGTATGACATAATCATATAAACACTTGACATTAGTGTAGGGCATAGCACTTTGAACTTGGATCATTACTAAGTAGCATAATTATGGGACCTAGGGGAGATTACTGTGAGGCATAATTATGTGACCTAGGATTATTACAGTGTGTCAAAATTCTGTGTCCTGAGAACATTACTATGTGGCATAATCATGTGACCTAGGTAACATTACAGTGTCACATTAGCCTGTGATACTAGCTTACTACAGTGTGACATAATCACTTGCACTAGAGGCATTTCTGTGTGCCATAATTCTGTGAGCTTGGATTATTACTGTGTGGCATATTTATGTGACCATGGTATATTATTGTGTGGCATAATTATGTGAACTTTGGATATCCAAAAAATGAGGAGGGGACAACATTTGGTATTTTAGAGGCAAAATGATATCTTTGCCCCCCCCCACAAAAAAATGTTTTAACACCCCTGTAGCTGCTGTCCTTTGCTGGCTAATGCCCCTACATCCCCCACTAGTGCTAAGCTGGCACGTTATTTATAGAAAACGCTCAGCACGCAGACACAGGGGGCCGTATTCAGAGCTCCGACCGCATTGCAATTGAGGCCGGAGTTTTGAGAAATGTGCTACTGTGCATGCGCAGTAATTTTGTAACGTAATCTACGTTACTTCTTTCAACGTAGATTGCGTATACGTGGTCTTTAAGTACTGAATCTTTGTAGTATTGGGAAAAAGGTGGCATGGGTGTAGTATTGGGAGAAAGGTGGCATGAGTGTATTATTGGGAGAGAGGAGACATGGGTGTAGTGATGGAAGAGAGGTGGCATGGGTGTAGTATTGGGAGAGAGGTGGCATGGGTGTAGTATTGGGAGGGAGGTGGCATGGGTGTAGTATTGGGAGGGAGGTGGCATGGGTGTAGTATTGGGAGAGAGGAGGCATTGGTGTAGTATTGGGACAGTGGTGGCATAGGTGCACTGATGGGAGAGAGGTGGCATGGGTGTAGTATTGGGACATTGGTGGCATGGGTGCAGTGATGGGAGAGAGGAGGCATGGGTGTAGTATTGGGAGAGAGGAGGCATGGGTGTAGTATTAGGACAGTGGTGACATGGGTGCGCTGATGGGAGAGAGGTGGCATGGGTGTAGTATTGGGAGAGGGGTGGCATGGGTGTAGTGATGGGAGAGAGGTGGCATGGGTGTAGTATTGGGAGAGGGGTGACATGGGTGTAGTATTGGGACAGAGGTGGCATGTGTGTAGTACTGGGAGAGAGGTGGCATGGGTGTAGTACAGGGAGAGAGGTGGCATGGGTGCACTGATGGGAGAGAGGTGGCATGGGTGTAGTATTGGGACATTGGTGGCATGGGTGCAGTGATGGGAGAGAGGAGGCATGGGTGTAGTATTGGGAGAGAGGTGGCATGGGTGTAGTATTGGGACATTGGTGGCATGGGTGCAGTGATGGGAGAGAGGAGGCATGGGTGTAGCATTGGGAGAGGGGTGACATGGGTGTGCCGATGGGAGAGAGGTGGCATGGGTGCAGTGATGGGAGAGAGGTGGCATGGGTGTAGTATTGGGACAGGGGTGGCATGGGTGCAGTGATGGGAGAGAGGTGGCATGGGTGTAGTATTGGGAGAGAGGTGGCATGGATGCAGTGACGGGAGACAGGTTGTATGGATGGAGTAATGTAGAATTACCTGTATAACTGAAATGATTGATGTGTCTGTTTATTGATGTAATTTTGGGAGCTCATAGTGTATTGTAGAGGACAGATATTCATGGAATAGAAGAGATCATGTAATATAGAGATATGAGCCTGTTTGTTATATGTGAATGCTGTTGATTTAATGTTGGAGATGTTTGGAATGACTAGAGATTGTTTTCTCAATATTACAGGATGAATAGTAACTGCACCTGTTCCATACAGGGTCTAGCATCCCAGCATCTGGCAAGGCAGCAACTGTGTCTAACATACCACTAGGTAGAAGGAGCTTCAAGTACAGGTGGGGCAGAGACTGACGATAACTGCTTAAATTGTGCTGGGCTGCTTTAAAGATAAATGACCACATGTAGCTTATAGTAGTCTACATAGGACTGTAGGATGCACTCCTATGGCCACATTGGCCACTCAAAGCCAATTTCTGAATATTTCCCCAGGCCACTTTAAACTAGCAAGCCTCCTCCAACGTCAACCTGACTAGACCCTCCAGAGGAAACATCTTCTAGGAATGAAAGATTCTGGTGGTTGCACTATTGTTCATGAGGCTACTCCAGAATAACCAAACAATACATTTCAGAAAATTAGAAGAGCTCCCAAAGATCATTTTCAATCAAAGACAAATTCCAACTATCACTGACCTTTACCTGCTTTACTATATGAAGTGCTCTCCTTGCCCAACCTTTAGTGAACCTCACACAAATTTAATCCTAAAAAAGCAGATGTTCCTGGTCACAGTACACCATTTAAATTGTACACTTTGATGAGATACCATGAATAAGTAGCAGAAAGGAAACAGCTATTGAGTGACTGGGGAAAAATAACACAAAAATTATGAAGATAAACTAAATTTAGTAACATGTATTTTAAGTAAAATGAAAATATTAAATGTAAATTCAGATCTATGCATTTAAACTGAGGTTTAGTAACTTTCCACTGGTACAGCTGGTACTTGTTTAATTTACTGTTACTACTGCCAAAGAGAAAATAGGACACAAGGATTTAGCTTTAGAATCTGCACAAAGTGTATTCGATTGGTATTTTTTCCGGATAAAAGTAAACATGCGCTGCCTTATAAACTAATATACTTAATTAAAAGTAAGGAACTCAAATAAACATAAAAACCTTTGAAGAAGAGCCAGTAACAGTGACGTCTAATGAACAATGAACAGACAATGATTCCTTACAGTCTGCCGTGCCAGCAAAGCCATGCTGTGAGGTTTAGGGGTCTGTGTCTGCAGTACGGTGATCAGTACAAGTGGTATTGCAGCATGTCCAGAGAGTGCCCAGAGTCAGGTGTATGAGTGTGCATACACTGTGACCGATCACCAAGCAGTTTGTGAGTATTAAAAGTACATCAATATTAGAGATGTGCCTCTGCCCATTTTTCATGTTTTAAGTTTTGGTTTTGTATGTTTTTTTTGTATTTTGGTCTTTGGTTTTGTATTTTTTTTCGTGTTTCAAATTTTTCTTTTTAAATCATAAAAACAGCTAAAGTCACAGAATTTGGGGGTGTTTTTGTTCTTACAGTATTAACCTCAATAACATTCATTTCCACTCATTTTCAGTCTATTTTCAACACTTAACAGCTCACAATATTGTTTGTTTTCCAGTTTAGGCAAAAAGTTTGGCTGGATGACTAAGCTAAGCGACAGCAGTCACTTTGTGATTCTAGTCTTCTTCAAATAAAATAGGAGCTGCTGAGTGGCCTCCAAAGGCCACCGGCCTACCTGAAAAATTCCCTATGGTCAATCCGCATTGTGTGTGTGTGTGTGTGTGTGCGTGTGTGTGTACTCAATGTGACCACTCACCAAGCAGTTTGTAAGTAAAAGTGCATTGATAACATCCTTATGTAAGGCTGAATTTTTGTAACTAAAATAGTGGTCTCAGGGAAGGTGTAAAGCTAATGAACAAGAAAAATGTTCCTATCAGCATGTACAGAGATTCAGAACTCAGTTTGCAATAGAGATGAGGAAGGCTCAGAGAGAAATTGGAACCCGCTGTAGTTACAGTTTATTAGGATATCATATAACAGAAACAGAAAAACCTTGGGCCTATGAAGCAAAAATTTTACCCCATATCTGGTTTCTTAAATATCCTAAGGGCTATGGATGGTGAACACATTTCCTTTGTACCTTCAGGATGTAGGGAAGTCATCTTTGTGTGATGCAAACGTCTCATCTCATCACCAGTCTGGTTGCAATTTTCAAAAATGCCTCATGCATGCCATTTACTGAAATCAGAACTGAAATGGTAGGAAATTAGAGGAGAATCAATAATGAACAATTTGATATTGTTTTGACTCAGCTCTAATGTCTATTCCTCCACACATCCCATCACCTACAGTGCAATCCTGACCTCACCTCATGGCTCCAGGTTGATGAGAAGTTGAGGCCGGAGTTGTTGTTCCTCACTGATCCACACAGCACCTCCGCCAGTAGACTTCCATTTACAATAAAAATAAAGGTTTCAGGACTCATTTTAAAACTTACATAACAATATTCTCCTAGACCAAACTGAAATCTCTTGTCAAACACTCTTATTTAGTTTCTTTGGTACTGTGATGTAAAGTCACTACAAGAGCCTTATATAGAAGCTTTGCCCGCCGTACCCGACACACCCGCCGACGACCGCCGTTACTAACCTCTCTGGGGACTTTTAGAGTTATTGGGAGGGTTATGATTAGGCTCTGGGGAAGGGAGGGTTAGGGTCAGGCTGAGAAATTTCACCTCCTAATTTTAATTCTGGTTTTACAATTTAAATCTGCCTCCCCTTGCATTTCAACATGGTATTGCTCAGGTTTACACTTGCACCTACAAAAAGGTGGAAGTGCAGCTCTGAATCAGCCCCCTAACCACAAACACAGCAAGTAAAATCCAGAGACTGATAATAAGAGGATGTCATTGGGGAAGTTACACCTTATCATCTCTCAGGTCTAATACTGTTCGCAACAGATGAAATCTGCCTCCCCTGCAATTCAATATGATTTTACCCAGGTGTAAACTTCTACCTAATTTCCTCTTATTGGACCTGATTCAGAAATGTGCACGGATGTACCATATATACAAAAACTAAGTAAAAGTTACGTGAAATCGATGTGCGCATGTGCAGTACACATAATACATGCCTAACTTGAGAGCGGATTACACCAATTTGCGCATGAAATGCAATCTGTGCACGTAATATAGGAACATGGGGCGTGTCACGGAATCCAAAGTAGTCTCGCGGGCGTGGTTCTTAACTTACGTGCTGATTTTAGGAATGTTTTAATGCGGTTCATAGGGCAGCCGTCATGTTGCTAGGTTTGTATATATTTTTTGAACTTAAGAACACATGACTGTTGTAATTAGAGGCAGCAAACGTTCATAATACCCCGTTCAGATTACCAGCTAAAAGCCAGGAAAATCGCTGGGTTTCATGAAAACCCCGGCTTTTTCTGCAAATCCGAACGGGAACCCCGGCTCTCTCTAGCCTTAGACCCAGCTAAAAAGAAGGGGTTTGCGGAGAAAGCCGGGTCCCGCGGCTCCACTGCACGGCGGTGACTAGGGAAATCCCGGGTCACCGCTGTTAGTGTGAACCGGCAGCCCGGCGTGACCCTGTTTGAAAACCCCGGAGATTTGCAGGGCTGGTAATCTGAACGTAATATAATTAGATTACATGCGGCACATGTTCTCAATTACACCAGCACTTTAGAAGCTGCTCAAAGGTGAAAAAACAATTCAGTATGAATGAGCTTCCTCTCAAACAAGGAATAATGTTTAGATACATTGTGTATTTATTTGATCTGTAACTTTTTTCTTATTACTGTATTGTTTATATGTTCAGTAAATATTGTTATAGTTTTTTTTATACCCAAAAAATATTATTTGTATGTCTTTCCATAGTATAGCTGACACTACACAGTTATAAATAAAAGTAGTGTACTACAGCATGCATTAAATCTATTACAGTATTACACATAATTGGACATGATGTCCAAAAAATTTAATACATAAACATTTATTAATAGGTCACATGAAAATGTAAGGGAATTTAAATAAATATATATATTTTTTTTAAAGAGACGGGTGTCTAACTTCATTTCTTTTTCATCATTTTTATTTTAAACACACTCACATAAAAAATAAAAAATAAAAAATAACTATTATATGACATTAAATAGCAATAATAGACTGCACAGCATCATGTGCATGTTACGTACTCAAAATAAGTGCGTTTGGAATGACCGTACCATACCTACTCACGGAACATGAGCACGCTTTATTTAGGCACGGATGCAAGTTAATAGTGGTAGTTTCTATTCATTTCCGTGCCCATTTGCATCCCTTGTTTGTGTGAATAAGATATGCACGTGCTTATGTTGTGCACAAATTTCAAACATAAATATGAATCAGGTCCATTGTCAGGGGCTGGTCCAGAATTTGAGAGTAAGAGCAAATTGTGTGTAAATATACAGCTGAGTTGAACCATTTTGCAATGCAAGGGGTGATCATTCATTTGAATTCTTTTGCATACAGGGAAACACTTTTCTTTTGCATATATAACTCTACATCAGCAGCTCTGGATCAGCCCCAGTGTTTTATCATATTTAAATCCTTGCGACCAAGCCCTTACTCTATAGTCAGCGTTGTTTCCCCAGATGCACAGAGCATATGCACTTCCTGCTTTGTCCTGCCCTGCTTTCAGATTTGGTACCAAGACATGTCTGAACCCTCTCTGGTTCTGAGGTGCTTGCGCATCTGCATGCAGCCTGACCCTAAACCTCCCTTCCATGCAGCCTGACCCTAACCCTCCTTTCCCAACAGCCTAACCCTAACCCTAATTCTCCCCTTCCATGGCCCTAACTCTAACCCGTCCCTTCTATGGCCCAAAGCCTCCCTTACCCACAGCTTGACTCTATTTTATATAATAAACACAAAGCTGTGCAGTATTTTAGTTCTATGTGTAAAAGTAAAGTATTTTACTGAGTTTTAGCGGACGCGCAAGGCGGATCCGCTAAAACGTACTATTCAGAGGTGCGTGTTTCTTTAGAAACACGCACCCCTGAATTGGCCGCAGAAAAGCTGGCCTTTGAAAAAAATAAAAATAAAGCAGTAGGAGCTTTAACTGCTCTGACCGCAGTGTGTTTTTAAACAACTATTTTAAATTAACCCCTTCCCCCAGCAAAATTCCCCCCACACACACACACAGATAAATACATAAATAAATAAAAAAAACCCATCCCAACAGGGCATGTTGATGATTGTAGAACTACATTCACCAGCATGCCCATGGATGCCAGGGCATGTTGGCACTTGGAGAACTACAAGTTCTGCAGTTCTACAATAATCAGCATGCCCTGTTGGGACGGGATTTTTTTTTGTGTGTGTTGTGAGCTTATATAATATATAAGCGGGGGGGGGGGGTGTGTGGGGGGGGGGGGGGATTCTTGGGGCAAAGGGTTTATGTTGTTTTTTTTATTTTGGGGGGAACTGTGTTTTTTTTTTTAAACATGCAACTAACTTGCTCATTTTTGCTGCGCTTCCGTCTGAAAAACAGGTCCTAGATGTTAAAATTCGTCAACTTTTACAATGTCAGAGCTACAATGAATGACCAACGGGCAAAACTCAGACAAGTGGCGGAAGTTAGTCCAGTGTAGCTCCACCAGAATGTGAACAACTGCTATAGGGGGTAGACTATGGAGAATATGGAGTGATATACCAAAACATATGGTAATTGTATCTCTGCCTCTCTCATTGGGCCAGGTCCAGAACTACGTATGTGAGCGATTTTACGCTAGCCGCTGACGTAAATTCGCCCATTTACATGCGCACGGCAGATGTTACGCCACGTAACTCTGAACCAGTCTCGTATCAACAGCGTAACTACGAACAAAGGGGCCTGACAGACACACAACACCCGTAATTATGCTTCGGAGGCGGGGTGAGGCATTTAAATCGTACAGTATGGGTGTGCTTAGGCGCTTACGTACGTGAAGCCTTTACATACGTTAGTAGTTACGCTTTGAAACGTTAAGGTAGGGTTTGGCAAGCGTAAAATGGCCAAAGTACGTACGAGCGAGTGGAGTGCCTAGGGGAGAGCATAGAAAATAGTCTAGCATATATACGCTACGCGATAAAACATAACAAGCACTTAGGTCTGGATCTACCCCATTATTATTATTATTATTATTATTATTATTATTAATGAGGCAATTTAATATTTGCATCTACTTTGTAGGCTCTCACTTGAAGAAGAGGATGATTTATTTAATTGTTAGTGTGAGGAAAGTGGTAAAAGAAATATAAGAATGGTAAGAAGAAAATTCAGACGTTAGATTCCTGGGGCTGGGTTTACTAGAATCCAGTTTGCAAACTCATTAGCTGGAGGAAGGGAAAAGAGTCTGGATTGTCTCTCGGGAGCCATATAGGAGGAGATGAAGTCCGGCCCAAGGATGCCAGCTATTGACAGTGAAGCCAACAGAACTGTAAGTATCTAGATTTATTTAGATAACTTTTATTTATTTACCTGTTCCTTTGTAAAGTTTTTTGACATATTGCCAATTTTTTGGACATTTTGGAATAATATTTAAGAATATTTGTCAATGAAGGACAGTTTAAGACTTATTCAGAAATGACAGCACCAATATTAACCCTTTAAGAGCCGCCTAACTGCACTGTGCATGGCACTAACATTAGTCATTATATTAGTCACAGTATGTGTAATTATGTATATGTATGGGGGACAGTATCTTGCATTTTATACGCCCGGGGGACAGTATGTGCCATTTTATATGTCCGGGAGACAGTATGTGTCATTTTTATGTATGGGGGGACATATTGCATTTTATATGTTCAGGGACAGGATGTGTAATTTTATATGTGCGAGGGACAATTTCTTGCATTTTGTATGTACAGGGGACAGTATGTGTTATTTTATATGTACTAAGGACAGTATGTGTAATTTTCTATGCACGGGGGACAGAATCTTGCATTTTATGTGTACAGGGGACAGTATGCGTCATTTTATATTTATGGGGGGAAGTATCTTGCATTTTATATTTTCGGTGGAGAGTATATATCTTTTATATGTATGGGGGACAGTATGTGTCATTTTATTTGTATGGGGACAGTATCTTGCATGTTATATATTTAGGGGAAGGTATGTGTCATTTATTTGTAGGGGGCACAGTATCTTGCATTTTATATGTTCGGTGGACGGTATGTGTAATTTTATATGTATGAGGGAAACTATGTGGTGTTTTATATGTATGGTGGACAGTATGTTTGCAGCAGCATGCTGCCGCTTATGGTAGTAAAAGGCACAGCATGCCCTGCAATATATTGGAATGCTGAGCCTTCTAGTACTATACGCGGCAGCAGGCTAAGGGTTTATATCATGCCACAGACTTGCTTTATATTATGTTAAAGTCATTTTTAAGATTTTTTAAACAATTAAATATATTTAATAAAAAACCTCTTACTAAGGGGCACGGTGTGTGGTCATTTTTTAAGGCTAATTTGCCGAAATTACAAGCTTAGCAACAGCGAGTAAACCCTTATAAACTTGACCCATATCGCTGTAGTTTCACAACCAACAGGGAAAATTGACGGCAAAATACAGCGCATGGGGGAAGAGTTTTACTGACGAGTTACCTCGCCCCTTATTAAATCTAGCCCCTGGTATTTATACTTATACTACAGATCATTCCAGTGCTGCACAAACTCTACCGTCATCATCCCAGAGAATTTCTGGACTGTTTTGTCAGCATTATACTATAAATGCTATACAGACTGATCAGACCATTGTCCTAGAATACAGTCGTGCAAATCTGCATCTGTACAAATCATATTGCAATCTAAGGGGTTCACAGTAATTTTCTTTTATCGCAACACACTTTTTAAAAAAGATAGATAGATAGATAGATAGATAGATAGATACATACATACATACATACATACATACATAAATACATAGATAGATACATAGAAAAGTTCAAGGGGCAAGTTTCCACAAGCTACCTGTGGTAGAACCACCAGGAAAAATGCAAGGAAGAGAGGTGGATCCCATTATCCACCTTCAGAGGTGATCCCCACGTATCAGATGTTGCCAGTGTGTTCACTGGCTTTGGATCATGAGGACTCTGACTATTTTTATATTTCAGGATTGGACTCTGACTAACTTCTTCTGCCTTGGGGTCTTCGCAGACCTTACGTCTTGATCCAGCCTTCTAGAAGAAGATTATTTCTAGATGAACTTTAATCTCTTGGGTCATCTTTATGGTTTCCAGGAGGCGTCTGGAATCCGCCTTCCAGAGGGGGGCATAATGTTACACTCTGCAGGTTCATCCTGGCAGAGTGTGTGTTAATTTCTTGCAAAGTTCTGTGTGTCTGATTTTCTCCCAGCTGCAGGTTAATGGTCCCTGGAGGTGTGTGTGGCTTCCACAGCCATTGGGGTAGTGTTCTTTAAATAGCCTCCAGTGCAAGTAGCATGTGCTGGTCATAGCTTCTAGTTCCTAGTGTCTCTGTGCCAGTTTCTTTCCTTCTCTTGCCTTGTGCTACATTGCTTCTTACTTTCTTGAGTGCCCCAGTTCTGTCCTTGCCCGGTACCTTGCCTCATACCTTTAAGAAGATAGAAAAGAGAGAAGAGAGAGAGATATGAGAGATGAGAGAGATATGAGAGATGAGAGATGAGAGATGAGAGATATGAGAGATGAGAGATATGAGAGAGAGAGAGATATGAGAGAGAGAGAGATATGAGAGAGAGAGAGATATGAGAGAGAGAGAGAGATATGAGAGAGAGAGAGAGATATGAGAGAGAGAGAGAGATATGAGAGAGAGAGAGAGATATGAGAGAGAGAGAGAGATATGAGAGAGAGAGAGAGATATGAGAGAGAGAGAGAGATATGAGAGAGAGAGAGAGATATGAGAGAGAGAGAGAGATATGAGAGAGAGAGAGAGATATGAGAGAGAGAGAGAGATATGAGAGAGAGAGAGAGATATGAGAGAGAGAGAGAGATATGAGAGAGAGAGAGAGATATGAGAGAGAGAGAGAGATATGAGAGAGAGAGAGAGATATGAGAGAGAGAGAGAGATATGAGAGAGAGAGAGAGATATGAGAGAGAGAGAGAGATATGAGAGAGAGAGAGAGATATGAGAGAGAGAGAGAGATATGAGAGAGAGAGAGAGATATGAGAGAGAGAGAGAGATATGAGAGAGAGAGAGAGATATGAGAGAGAGAGAGAGATATGAGAGAGAGAGAGAGATATGAGAGAGAGAGAGAGATATGAGAGAGAGAGAGAGATATGAGAGAGAGAGAGAGATATGAGAGAGAGAGAGAGATATGAGAGAGAGAGAGAGATATGAGAGAGAGAGAGAGATATGAGAGAGAGAGAGAGAGAGAGAGAGATATGAGATAGATATGAGAGAAAGAGATAGATAGAGAGAGAGATAGATAGATAGATAGATAGACAGATAGACAGACAGACAGGTTTTCTCCCCGTGGGTCTTCAATGCCCCAATCTGTCTCCCTCTGTGTGTGTTATCAAGTCCCCACTCTCTACCCTGTGTGTCCACAAACACCCTATCTCCCCTATGTGTCTCCAACCTTCACTTTCCCCTTGTGTCTATTGCAGGATGAATAGTAACTACTGTTCTATACAGGACCCAGTACTCCAGCAGCTGTCAAGTCAGCAAATGTGTCTAAGGTACCATTAGGAAAGCAAGAGCAGGTGGAGCAGAGACTGAGTGACAACAGCTTTGATTGTGGTAAATTATCATATTTGGAGCATTGTTATGAACACTATAATTGTTGAAAAGGAGGTCATAGCTATGCTGACTACTGCTGGATAATGACGATTCAAGTAGCAATATAGATATTTATATGGTTGTTAAGATTTTCTGTCTATTGTGTGTAGTGTGGCGGCAGAGTGGCAGCAGTGGGTGCTGGTATGGAGGATAATTGTCTGCACAAGTGACAGGGTAACAGATGATGCAGGATTTGTATCCCGTACTAGGCCTAAACTGTGTGGAGTTTGTATGTTCTCCCTGTGTCTGCGTGGGTTTCCTCCGGGTGCTCTGGTCTCATCCCACACTCCAAAAAATGCTGGTAGATCAATTGGCTGCTTACTAATTAACCCTAGACTGTGTGTGTGTGCTCATGTGTTGGGGACCTCAGTTTGTTGCTCCAGTAGTGGCCATAGACTGATTTAAAAGTCTAAGCACTTAGCTCTGGAAAGCACTGTGGACAATTTGTGGTGTAATATAAATAAGTAATAATAATAATAATAATAAAATAGAGAGCAATACTAGTTTTAAAGAAACAAAGTCAGCCTCTCTCACTTTGAGATAACAAAGTGACTTAAATACACCAGTAACTGCTACACTGTAATGACACTGAAGCTTCTTGTGAAAGCAGGGTGAGTTGTTGGCACTGTGCATGCTCGTGGCAGCGGATCCCCTTGCGTAGGGAACTTAGTTCTTGCCCCCACCTTTTGTGTCTCCAGTCATCGTTTCTCCCATCCCCAACCATCCATCTGCATCCCCCTCCTCCAGCCATCCTTTCTTTTGTGTGGGTCTCCTTTAGCCATTCTTCAGTATCTTTCTTAGCCATCCTAGGTTATCCTCTCTTTGGGGTCTATATACAAACTTCATTTTCATGTGATAATATAAAAATGGACATTATCACATGAAAATGAATGTGTTAATATTTACAAGCCATGGAAAGCAGCAATTTCCATGGCGATCCATGTAAACATTGGGATTCTCTTTTCAGAGCGTTCCAGCGGTTCGTAATATCTATTAAATCTCAGAATGGTGTTAGTGCCTTTATTCCAGCTATGTCCCCATATTCCCCCCTTTTCCTCCCCCTAATAGTTGTTATTAGGGGGAGGGAAAGGGGGGCATGTATGAGGAGACCGCTGGACTAAATCTGTGTAGACTAATGTTTTTTTATTTTATTTTAACAAACTAAATAAATACTTTTGAAACATTAAAAACTGTAAAAAAAATAAATAAATAACATAAAAGAAAAACTTACCTGTCCAGAAGACGCGTCCGACTGAAGATTTCAGAGTCCCGATATGAAGACACTGCGCAGTGTTTTTCATGCCGGGACTTGAAACTTTTACGAAGTAAGAATGAAGGGGCTGATTCAGAGATACACTTACACCTTTTTTTTAGGTGGAAGTGTACAGCTCGGCTAAACCATGTAAGGGGTGTTAATGAATTAATTAAAAAAAATTTGCATGCAGGGAAAATACATTACTTTTACACATAGAGCTAAAATACTGCATAGCTTTATGTTTATTGTATAAAATAGAGTTGAGCTAAGAAACTTCACCTCCTAATTTTATTTCTGGTGTTACAATTTAATGCTGCCTCCCCTTGCAATTCAACATGGTATTGCTCAAGTCTACACTTGCACCTAAAAAAAGGTGGAAGTGCAACTCTGAATCAGCCTCGAAGTCTCCTGTCATGACCACAGTGGGTTGAGTATTAGTATATTTAAATAAATGAAGCTGCCAGGCTCACTGCAAGCCAAAGTGAGTCTGGAACAGCTTCATTCATTTAAAAACGTTAAGGTAAGTAAATAGACCCATTCATGAGATACCTTGAATAAGTAGGAGATAGTTAACAGCTGTTGGGTGACCGGGGCAAAATAACTACAAAATAGTTAAATTAAACTGACATTAGTAACAAATATTTCACATAAAATTATAAATCTCATCTAGATTTCTGCTGGTACATCAGGTGCTTGTTTAATTTTCTCATGCTACCGCCAAGAGAATATATGAAATGAGGAAGTAGTTATAGAAGTAGCACATCGTGTATTTAATTGGCACTTTTGCCAGATTAAAGTAAACATGCATAACCTTTAAAACGAATACACATAATTAAAAGTAAGGAGCTCAAATATTTATGAAAACCTTTGAA
>WWET01001391.1:12516-27567 GCA_011038615.1 Limnodynastes dumerilii | reverse complement strand
CGGTGAGGAGTGGTGTCTAATAAACAATGAACAGATGATTCTTTAAGGTCTGCAGTGCCAGCAAAGTCATGCTGTGATGTTTAGGGGTCTGTGTCTGCAAAGAGGTCACAGGGCAGTGATCAGTACAAGTTATATTGCTTCATGTCCAGAGACTGCCCAGCGTCAGGTGTAAGAGTGTGCCTACAATGTGACCAATCACCAAGCAGTTTGTATGTATCAAAAGTACATTAATATCCTCCTTTTGGTTTGGCTGGCCCTCTGCAACTAAATTTGTAGTCACAGCGTAGGTCTAAAACTAATGAAGAAGAAAGATGTTTCTACCAGCATGTTCACAGATCCAGAACTCCAGATACGTTTTTGCGTGTAGTATCGTGCATATTTTTAGGATCGGAGTAACTGCGCATGAGTATTAACTTTATTTACACGATTAACATATACTAAAGGTGATCAGGGAAACCCTGGTGGTGTGGCCCGACAGCTCCTCCTATCCTGTATCTTGTGACCGGAGTGCATCAATGAGGCTTTCTCCTGTTCGTAGCTGCCGGATGTCTCTGCAGTATCTGGGGAACGCTGCTCTTGTGTAAGGTAGAGTAGGGTGAGATACTACTCGGAGGAGTGAAGCGTGTCCTTGCGGACACTAAAGTTGTGGATGAGGGTTTCCCTCATCACCTTTAGTATAGCGAGCTCCGTTTCCCCCCCAGTGCCTTATATGAATTACTCCTGCTTGTCAACATTAAGTGGATATTGTTACATTGTTTTCAACTATTGATCATACCTGCAGGAGGACACAATGTTATTCATGGCATGTTTTGTTTCTATTTCGCCCTTATGTTGTTTTTAACAATGTATTAATAAACTAATATTGTTTTAAAGAGGATATATTGAGAGTGCACTTAGTATACCTCTGGGGGAATTAGCCTTAATTGGTATTGTATTCCCCACTGTGTGTTTTGTGTGCGTTATTATATTTTGGGGTTTAAGTAGCACCTCAGTCCCTGCTGCATAATATTATTTAACCTATTTGTGGAGCTGGTGCGGTACAGTCTTTGTTTTTGTGTGCCATTTGAGGTCAGTTTGTAAGATATGCACATACGGAAGTAATATACGCACGGAAAACCACACGCACGGTTAAAGTTGCCCTATGGAGGCGGAAGTCACTGACAACAAGGCCGTGTGAGGGAAGCGTCATGGGTGTGGCCTTGCTACGTGCGTGCGTATAATTGCGTAATTTAAACAAAGGGATCAGTGATTTGATTAACTGACTTAGACCATACTGTAAATTGAAAGATATAAAGTAATCCCCTCCCCCTCTCAAGAATCTGGGGATAAGCTCACCACAATTGTACTGAAAATCAGCAGTTTTCAGGCTTATTCAGGTGGGGCCGGCCAGTAAGTCTGACAGTACAGATATGGGACCTTCCTCTAGGTTTAATAAGTCCTGGCTGATACCAGGGGTGGTGGCCTGTGGCACAGCTACAATGAATATAAAAAAAATCTAAGATGATCTATGTGGCTGCTATACACTTTATTGGACTTTATTTCTGCAAACTACAGTATATGAACCACTTTTTCACAGCTTTTTTATTGTTTTCACCCTGATATTAATATTGTGCTAAGTTTATGTTTTGTGGGAAATGATGCTAATGATCGCTCACCCTCAGGTATCTGGTTGTTTTTTCCCCATCTCCATAGGTGTTGGAGTGGAGGGGGTGCGAGGGGGCATCCTATCAGAAAGGGGATGCCATCAGGTGACAGGGAGAGGCAATGTAGGCGGGGGCATGTGGCGGAAACCGACGCCAGGCCGGTCATTCCCCTGCTATGGAGGGGCAGCTCATACAGGAGGCAGTTACAGGAACTTCCTGTATACACCAATAAAACGCAGAAAAAGTGCCACGGAAGAAGATACAGCAAAGGTAAAATACATGATAGGGCCTGGTGGCACATAATAGGGTTACTGGGGGGCTGGAGACACATGATGTGAAACCCAGGGATGCTGGTGGCACATGATGGGGATACTGGGGACTGGAAACACATGATGGGAGTACTGGGGGGGTTGGAGACACATGATGGGAGTACTGAAAGGTGATGGAGGTACATGGTGGGAGTACTCAGGGGCTTGAGACACATGATGGGAGAACTGGAGGGGACTGGAGGCACATGATGGGAGTACTGGGGGGGCTGGAGGCACATGATGGGAATATTCGGAGGGTGGGTGGCACATGATGGGAGTACTGTGGGGATGGAGACACATGATGGGAGTACTGGGGGGAGGCTGGAGGCACATGATGAGAGTACTGGGGGTGCTGGAGGCACATGATGGGAGTACTGGGGGGGCTGGAGGCACATGATGGGAATATTTGGAGGGTGGGTGGCACATGATGGGAGTACTGTGGGGATGGAGACACATGATGGGAGTACTGGGGGGAGGCTGGAGGCACATGATGAGAGTACTGGGGGTGCTGGAGGCACATGATGGGAGTACTGGGGGGGCTGGAGGCACATGATGGGAATATTTGGAGGGTGGGTGGCACATGATGGGAGTACTGTGGGGATGGAGACACATGATGGGAGTACTGGGGGGAGGCTGGAGGCACATGATGAGAGTACTGGGGGTGCTGGAGGCACATGATGGGAGTACTGGGGGGGCTGGAGGCACATGATGGGAATATTTGGAGGGTGGGTGGCACATGATGGGAGTACTGTGGGGATGGAGACACATGATGGGAGTACTGGGGGGAGGCTGGAGGCACATGATGAGAGTACTGGGGGTGCTGGAGGCACATGATGGGAGTACTGGGGGGGCTGGAGGCACATGATGGGAATATTTGGAGGGTGGGTGGCACATGATGGGAGTACTGTGGGGATGGAGACACATGATGGGAGTACTGGGGGGAGGCTGGAGGCACATGATGAGAGTACTGGGGGTGCTGGAGGCACATGATGGGAGTACTGGGGGGGCTGGAGGCACATGATGGGAATATTTGGAGGGTGGGTGGCACATGATGGGAGTACTGTGGGGATGGAGACACATGATGGGAGTACTGGGGGGAGGCTGGAGGCACATGATGAGAGTACTGGGGGTGCTGGAGGCACATGATGGGAGTACTGGGGGGGCTGGAGGCACATGATGGGAATATTTGGAGGGTGGGTGGCACATGATGGGAGTACTGTGGGGATGGAGACACATGATGGGAGTACTGGGGGGAGGCTGGAGGCACATGATGAGAGTACTGGGGGTGCTGGAGGCACATGATGGGAGTACTGGGGGGGCTGGAGGCACATGATGGGAATATTTGGAGGGTGGGTGGCACATGATGGGAGTACTGTGGGGATGGAGACACATGATGGGAGTACTGGGGGGAGGCTGGAGGCACATGATGAGAGTACTGGGGGTGCTGGAGGCACATGATGGGAGTACTGGGGGGGCTGGAGGCACATGATGGGAATATTTGGAGGGTGGGTGGCACATGATGGGAGTACTGTGGGGATGGAGACACATGATGGGAGTACTGGGGGGAGGCTGGAGGCACATGATGAGAGTACTGGGGGTGCTGGAGGCACATGATGGGAGTACTGGGGGGGCTGGAGGCACATGATGGGAATATTTGGAGGGTGGGTGGCACATGATGGGAGTACTGTGGGGATGGAGACACATGATGGGAGTACTGGGGGGAGGCTGGAGGCACATGATGAGAGTACTGGGGGTGCTGGAGGCACATGATGGGAGTACTGGGGGGGCTGGAGGCACATGATGGGAATATTTGGAGGGTGGGTGGCACATGATGGGAGTACTGTGGGGATGGAGACACATGATGGGAGTACTGGGGGGAGGCTGGAGGCACATGATGAGAGTACTGGGGGTGCTGGAGGCACATGATGGGAGTACTGGGGGGGCTGGAGGCACATGATGGGAATATTTGGAGGGTGGGTGGCACATGATGGGAGTACTGTGGGGATGGAGACACATGATGGGAGTACTGGGGGGAGGCTGGAGGCACATGATGAGAGTACTGGGGGTGCTGGAGGCACATGATGGGAGTACTGGGGGGGCTGGAGGCACATGATGGGAATATTTGGAGGGTGGGTGGCACATGATGGGAGTACTGTGGGGATGGAGACACATGATGGGAGTACTGGGGGGAGGCTGGAGGCACATGATGAGAGTACTGGGGGTGCTGGAGGCACATGATGGGAGTACTGGGGGGGCTGGAGGCACATGATGGGAATATTTGGAGGGTGGGTGGCACATGATGGGAGTACTGTGGGGATGGAGACACATGATGGGAGTACTGGGGGGAGGCTGGAGGCACATGATGAGAGTACTGGGGGTGCTGGAGGCACATGATGGGAGTACTGGGGGGGCTGGAGGCACATGATGGGAATATTTGGAGGGTGGGTGGCACATGATGGGAGTACTGTGGGGATGGAGACACATGATGGGAGTACTGGGGGGAGGCTGGAGGCACATGATGAGAGTACTGGGGGTGCTGGAGGCACATGATGGGAGTACTGGGGGGGCTGGAGGCACATGATGGGAATATTTGGAGGGTGGGTGGCACATGATGGGAGTACTGTGGGGATGGAGACACATGATGGGAGTACTGGGGGGAGGCTGGAGGCACATGATGAGAGTACTGGGGGTGCTGGAGGCACATGATGGGAGTACTGGGGGGGCTGGAGGCACATGATGGGAATATTTGGAGGGTGGGTGGCACATGATGGGAGTACTGTGGGGATGGAGACACATGATGGGAGTACTGGGGGGAGGCTGGAGGCACATGATGAGAGTACTGGGGGTGCTGGAGGCACATGATGGGAGTACTGGGGGGGCTGGAGGCACATGATTAATATAATATATATGACCGGTGCACAAGGCAAGGGGAATTTGTACAAAAAACAAAACGTAGCCTGGCACTATAGCCATTACTCAGTTACTAATCATAAACTTCTATCTTTAAAATACAGAGAATTAAATGGAGGCAGCTACAAAATCAGTTTATAAAGTAATATATATGACCGGTGCACAAGGCAAGGGGAATTTGTACAAAAAACAAAACGTAGCCTGGCACTATAGCCATTACTCAGTTACTAATCATAAACTTCTATCTTTAAAATAAAACTCAGAGAATTAGTTACAAATATCTGCAGATAAGTGATAAGCTGGTTAAATTGTACCGACATTTCAGTACTCTTTATTGAGTACTTTCATCAGGGCTAAACAAAACTTTACCTAAAGACTTAAATAGACAAGGAAGAAGTACTCACCCACCCAAGTGATCCCTTCGGTACCTAGCGACGGAGTGTCGGCGGGACACTCTAGCTGGAAGGGCCCCAGCGCGTACCGGAGGTGACGCGCCCGTCAAGCCAGCTACTGCGTCCGTTACCATGGTTACCGGTCTGACAACACCGACTGTGTAGACAAACGTGTAAACAATGTTAAAATAGCAATGACCAGAAACACAAACCCCACAGAAAGGGCACCATTCCACACTCCAAAGCAAGTGTGAAGGGAACATATGAGGACAAAGCAAACCACAGGGATAAGGAGGAGGTACAAATATAAAGCAATAGGAAAAATCAACTTCATAAAAAGATATGATCGCAATACACAATCAGTAAGGACCATCAAGTGATTCTGAAAAGGATAAATGGTTATCACAAACATAAATCATATCAACAAACATACAATATTTAGGGAAGGAATCCAACACAGATGAAATACAGTCCCCTAAAGGGACAGGTTTTATAAGAAACATGCCAGACTGCACAGTTCATTTAGACCATGAGGGGCCATAGTCCGTAGGTCGTGAATCCATCTGGACTCCAATTGAAGTAACCGTTGGTCTCTGTTGCCCCCCCGTGGTAATGGGGGCACGTGATCAATAATTTTATGTCTCAGCATGGCCAGGCTGTGTTGTTTGGCAAAAAAATGTTGTGCTACCGACTGATCCGACAGTTTCCCCCCCAGCACGGCCCTAATGGCGGATCGATGAAGGGCCATTCTCTCCCGAAATTGTCTAATTGTCTTTCCGACATAATGTAATCCGCACGGACAGGATATAAGATAGATGACATACGAGGTTGTACAAAGTCAAATAATGTTTAATATTATATGTACAACCCGTGTACGGGTGATGGAAAGATGAACCTGGATCCATGTAGCGGCAAGTAAGGCAATTGCTGCAACGGAAGTAGCCTTTTTTGTTGGTAAGTTGTTTTTTGGGAGTAACATCCGTATGTACCAGGTGGTCACGGAGGTTAGGACCCCGTTTAAAGCTCGGCATCAGAGCCATATTATGTAGAGATTTCAACGATGGATCATCTCTAACCAGTAGCCAGAATGTATTGGTGGTCCTCTTAATTGTTTGGGAATGGTCAGTGAAAGTATAGACGAAAGGCAAATGTTTACCCACAGTGGATTTGGGTTTTTGTTGTAAAAGTTCCTGACAGGGAATTTTTTGAATCTTTTCCACTATAGCGGATAAGGTGGACCGATCATAGCCTCTGGCTTCAAAGTCCTCACACATTAAATGCATTTTAGTTCTCGTGATGGAGATGTCATCTGTGATACGATGTATGCGAAGCAGTTGCGAATAAGGCAAGCCAAATTCTAGTGAAGGGGGGTGAAATGAAGAGGCCAAGAGGGTGATGTTGCGATCAGTGGGTTTTTATAGATGCTGGTATGCAAACGTTGACCATCAAAGGTGACTTCAACATCCTGATAGTGCACACATGTCTTAGAAATGGAATAGGTAAACCTGATTGGAGAGTCATTTCCATTAAGGTCATTGAGCAGGTTAAAGAAGGACTCCTCCCCTGTTTTCCACAAGAGGAACAAGTCATCTATGTAGCTTACAAAAAATACAGAACCCTCTATAAACCGAGGATCAGAATAGAGAAAGTGTAGTTCATATGTGCTCATGTACAGGTTGGCGTACGATGGGGCCACATTGGACCCCATCGCACAGCCAACCAATTGGAGAAAATACTCTCCATTGAAAATGAAAAAATTCTTAAGTAGTGTGAACTCCAGTAACTTGAGAACCGTCTGGATATTAGTAACCACGTAAGACACGTCATACAAGAGTTTGCGTCTTATTGCCTCCACACCTGCTCAATGAGGGATGCAGGTGTAGAGGCTACAGACGTCCATGGTAACTAGCAAAAGATTAGCCGGAAGGTCCTTCAAGGACCCTAGTTTGTTGATAAAGTCCAGAGTATCCCTCAGATAAGGCCTACATTTTTGTACCTGTGGTTGCAGTTGATGATCAAGAAATTTGGCAATATTCTGTAACAGTGACCACCTGGTCGAAATGATAGGACGTCCTAGCGGGTGTTCAGCATTCTTATGTAGTTTCGGCAAAGTATAAAACACGGGAGTCACCGGGAAAGCCACTGTCATGAAATCACATTCCTGTTGAGAGATATGTTGTGCATCCATGGCAGAACGCAGATATTGATCTATATCATTCTTGAATGTTTGGGTGGGATTGTGACGTAACTTCTGGTAAGTGGTACCATCATTAAGTTGAGAATAAGCTTCAAGAAGGTAATCTGCACGGTTCTGCAGGACAATGACACCGCCTTTATCCGCTGGACGGATTATAAGATTACTGTCATTACTTAGATCCCTAAGTGCACGAAATTCCACTCCCGACATGTTGGGAAAAGTCATTGGGCATGGAGGGCTATTGGTGCAGTTGTCAAGTATTCTAATAAATGATTTGATCGAGGCGTCTGTAGACTGAGGGGTAAACTTGGACTTAGGTCTGAATGAGGGTGCAGTAGGAGTTGTATCAGAATCCTGGAAGAATTCCTTAAGTACTAATTGCCGGTTCAGTTTATAGGTATCAATTTTCCAGTTGAAGGGATTGTGTCTTGTGGTAGGAACAAAGGAAAGCCCTCGCTTCAGGTCTTTAAGGTCATCTGGAGTTAGGACACGTGTGGAAAGATTGAAAATTAGTGTTTCTTCTTCTGGGCACTTCTTCCCCCTCTTCCCCTGCCCACCCCGTCTGATTTGGGGAGCGCGGCGTTGGATCTTGTGGGTGGCCCTAAAGGGGGTTTCTGTGCAGACGTTGAAGTAGATGGCATGGTAGCTTCTATCTCAGAATCAGTTCCTGGACCTGTAGAAGAGGAAGAAGTGGACTCCAGAGGTCGTCTGAGATGTTGAAATCTTTTGCGTGGTTTCTCATCCCTCCCAGTAAGCCACTTATAAACTCGCATGTCATGATAGTCTCTATTGACAATAAAGCGTTTTTCTTTTTTGTATTTAATTAAATCTTGTTTATGTGATTCAAGTTGTGCTTTAAGCTTATTTTGCCAATCGCAGGAAGTGTATGCAAGGAGGATGGGCAGTTTGGTTGTCTCAATTTGGGCAATTTGAGTTTTTAATCGTTCCACTTCTTTCTTTGATTGTTCCACCACCAGAAGAATAAGATCATAGGAACACTTATTTAAGACGACAATCCACCGTCGACAAAATTCAGGACACTGTCTGCTTATAGTGGGAACATTAGAAATGCGGAAGCCCCTAGGGATTTCTTTCTCGCGGTGGTAATCAGAAAGAGTTGTGGCATGAAAGATAAAATTCAATTCCTTCCTTTTTAGTTTTAAAAGATCACGGTAGACGTCCAAGCTTGTTTCTTCTCCTCCCAGATAAAGTAAATTTTCTTTACATAGGATGGCATCAGCCTCTACCTCCGAAAAGGACAACACCTCATCCATTGGGATGTTAAGCAAGGAGAAGCAGGCCTGTAGTGGGTCCTCATCCTGAGAAGTGGTCATATTGCTAAAGTACTTGTGCAATGACAGTGATCTGTGTTAAGTGAGAGATCGCTCAGATGAAAAGTAGTTCAAGTCCAAACAGTAGCCAGGTGCTCTATCCAGAAGTACACAGCAGGTGTACTCCAACCATAAAATAGTAAACGGATGGCACTCAGTGCATGAAGTATTAAGAACTCAGGCGCTCAACCAGCTATGTGAGTAGCAAATATACAAGTCCAGATGGGGTGGCACTCTGAGATTTTAACAATAAAAAGACGAGACTAGGTCATGAGGTTAAATTGTACCGACGTTTCAGTACTCTTTATTGAGTACTTTCATCAGGGCTAAACAAAACTTTACCTAAAGAAGACTTAAATAGACAAGGAAGAAGTACTCGCCCACCCAAGTGATCCCTTCCGTACCTGGCGACGGAGTGTCGGCGGGACCCTCCTGCCGGAAGGGCCCAAGCGCACCGGAAATGACGCGTCCGTCAAGCCGACGATTGCGTCCGTTACCATGGTTACCAGTCTGACAACACCGACTATGTAGACAAACGTGTAAACAATGTTAAAATAGCAATGACCAGAAACACAAACCCCACAGAAATGGCACCAGTCCACACTACAAAGCAAGAGTGAGGGAAACATATGAGGACAAAACAAACCACAGGGATAAAGAGGAGGTACAAATATAAAGCAATAGGAAAAATCAACTTCATAAAAAGATATGATCGTAATACACAATCAGTAAGGACCATCAAGTGATTCTGAAAAGGATAAATGGTTATCACTATATCAACAAACATACAATATTTAGGGTAGGAATCCAACACAGATGAAATACAGTCACCTAAAGGGACAGGTTTTATAAGAAACATGCCAGACTGCACAGTTCATTTAGACCATGAGGGGCCATAGTCCGTAGTTCGTGAATCCATCTGGACTCCAATTGAAGTAACCGTTGGTCTCTATTACCCCCCAGTGGTAATCGGGGCACGTGATCAATAATTTTATGTCTCAGCATGGCCAGGCTGTGTTGTTTGGCAACAAAATGTTGTGCTACCGGCTGATCCGACGGTTTCCCCCCAGCGCGGCCCTAATGGCGGATCTATGAAGAGCCATTCTCTCCCGAAATTGTCTAATTGTCTTTCCGACATAATGTAATTGTTACGACACTCCGGGTTTATCAAGATGAGAACCAGAGTGGTCGTGGAGAGATCAGTGAATTGGTGGGGTACCCCGGGATTACCTCGGTGAGTACCGGGGTGACCTCCGAAGAGAGAGGTAACGTGACCGAGTCGACTGCCGGGGTACATGAACTTTATTATCGGGAGGTTTTCACCAGAGCCCCTGATGGTGGGGATGGATTTGGCTGCGGCCCAATAACCTGGTCGTACCCCGTTGAATCGGACCCACGGAGAAGAGAACTCAGACACCAGAGGTGAGTACCCAAACCGGGAGAGAGAGAGATTCAAGAAAAGAGGGAGCTGGGCAGGTCGGAAGGAACTGATCTGCGACAGATGACGATTAACAATGAACAAGGGACGGTGGACGGAAGATGGTTCACAGGACAGGACGGACAAGGGCACACACACACACGGACATCCAGCGGGACCCCCGAAGGGGTAACATAGACATACACTCCAGGGAAATGGGCAGGCAAATGGAAGAGGATAAATACACCAAGGAGGGAGAAAAAAGGGACTGGACACACTAGATTAACTAGGCAGGAGTAAGGTCAGGATAAAGGGCACTCAACGGTCAGATCACTAGGCAGAAGCACTAGGCACACAATATAGCAGACTATAGCACTGAAAAACAGAAGCTATAATCGGCGCCAAGTGCTGGGAGCAGAGGATTCAAATAGAGGCTGCTGGTCACAGATTGGCCAGCAGCCAGAATTGGGAAGGATAGAAGATGCAGGGAGAAGGCGCGCACCCGCCGGCAACCCAACACGTGGGTTTGTTTACATGCCGCAGGCGGCATGAGCGGGCTTGCCCAGCAGGAGGAAAGACGCGGCGGGATCCAGAGGTAAGAAGACGCGCTGCTCTAGCAGCGGCACGTAACAGTGATGCAGTCATCCTCCGGCCCTGACTCTTTGACCACACCCATTGACTATATTGTGGGCCCCCATCACACTATTCCCTGGTGGGCCCTACATGCCCCAGTCCGACCCTGCAAGCATCGCTTGTCATACAATTACAATATAGGGGAAAAATATATATATATGAAAACTCACCTTCCGGCTCCGGCAATGTGAGTGCCTGGGTCCCAGTTTCCTCCTCCCCTTTCCTTCATGTGTGTCAGCCGGGCGTGACGTCATCACGCCCAACCATAAAGTGAGGACTAAGGAGGAGCGCCCGCAAGCGTATAGAGCAGCAAGACGCCGACGACGAACAGAAGCAAGAGCGAGAAGACTGAGAGCCAGCCTGAGGCAAGCCTCGAGAAGAGGCAAGAGCAGAGCTGCAGAGCTAAAAGACTTATCACTTATGTGATTCACAGGATTAAGAAAAAGAGAGGGCAGAAGATAGAAGAAAGCAGGGTAAATAGAAGGGAAATAAAGTAAGTGGAGAGCCAAACCTTATCCCCCACTTTGAAGTTGCATTTGGACCTACGTCGATCAACTGTCGTTTTAGTTCTAAACGCTGTGGCATGGAGACAATAATTAACCCTCTTCCAAATGATCTTCATCCTCTTGATGGTACCTCTCACACCGGGGTCGTGGGTGGTGGCGACAGGAATAATAGAGTTGGCCCTAGGGTGAAAGCCGTAGGTGCAGAAAAATGGAGACACTGTGGTAGATGAATGATGAGCATTGTTGTATGCAAATTCCGCCCACAGAATATTCTCGGACCAATTATCTTGAAATTGGGAGGTGTAACAGCGTAAATATTGTTCCAGGGATTGATTCACCCTTTCAGTTTGACCGTTGGACTGTGGGTGATATCCGGAGGAGAGGTTGACTTGACTCCCAAAACATTTGCAGAAGGCTCTCCAAAAAGAAGCAATGAACTGAGAACCTCGGTCCGAGACAATTTCCGTGGGCAGTCCATAAATTCTGAGAATGTGACTGATAAATAATTTAGCCAAGGTCTGAGCGTTGGGTAACCCAGGAAGAAGAATAAAGTGTGCCATCTTGCTGAACCTGTCAACCACCACCCGTATGGTCGTAAAACCCCGGGAATTGGGGAGATCCGTGATGAAATCCATGGACAGGTGAGTCCATGGACCATTAGGAACTGGAAGAGGAAGTAAAGGACCACAAGGGCGAGAACGCAGGGAATTGTTCTTAGCACAGAGAATACACAAATTTATGAACTCCTTAGTATCCTGGATGGCCACCATACTGATCTAGACAGAGCTTTGAGAGTCTTCTGGATGCCCAGATGCCCCGCCGTCCTACATGAATGGTTCTCCTGAAGAACTTGCTTCCTCAAATTGCTGGGAACAAATAACCGATCAGACGGTGTCTGGTCCGGAGCCTGGTCCTGGACCTCCAGAATTCTGGACCGAAGATCTTGAGTCATTCCGGCAATGATGGTGGTAGGAGGAATCACAGGTAAGGGAGGGCGGGAGGGTCCATGTTGAGGCAGAAACGCACGGGATAGTGCATCCGCTCGATGGTTTAGGGAGCCAGGCCTGTAAGTTATAACGAAATTAAAACAGGTGAAAAACAAGGCCCAGTGGGCCTGACGAGGGTTCAGTCGTTTGGCAGATTGTATATAGGCCAAGTTCTTGTGGTCCGTGAGGACTATGATGACATGAGTCAACCCCTCCAGCCAATGCCTCCATTTTTCAAAGGCCATTTTAATAGCCAACAGCTCCCAATTCCCAATATCATAATTCTTTTCCGCAGCAGAAAATTGTTTAGAAAAGTAGGCACATGGATGACACTTGGAATCCCGAGAATCCTGTTGAGACAGCACAGCCCCTGCCCCTATATCAGATGCATCCATGTCAATAATGAATGGTAACTCAGGGTTAGGATGTCTAAGAATGGGTGCAGTGATGAAGGCTTGCTTGAGATTTTCAAAAGCTTTTATAGCCTCCTTGGACCATTTGGACAGGTCAGCCTTTTTCCTGGTTAACGCAGAGATAGGGGCCAACAAAATGGAAAAAGCCTTGATAAACCCACGGTAATAGTTGGAAAACCCCATGAACCACTGAATGGCTTTCAGATCTGTGAGCTGCTTCCATTCAAGAATTGCCTTGACCTTTTTCCGGATCCATGGCAAAACCCGCCGGGGAAATGGTGTATCCCAAGAAGCTCACTTCGGAGACTTCAAACTCGCATTTATCCAGCTTGGCATACAACCTGAATTCTCGAAGACGGGACAAAACTTGTTTCACATGAATCCGATGATCCTCAAGGGAGGGAGAGAAGATCAAGATATTGTCAAGATAGACCACTACGAACTTCCTAAGGAAATCTCTGAAAACATAATTGATGAAATCCTGGAATACAGCTGGAGCGTTGCATAGCCCGAAAGGCATAACCAGGTATTCGTAGTGGCCTGAGTGAGTGTTGAAGACGGTCTTCCATTCATCTCCCTCCCTGATCCTTACCAGGTTGTATGCCCTACGAAGATCGATCTTGGAGTAAATAACTGCCTCTTTGACCTGGTTGAAAAGATCCGGGATTAACGGCAGAGGATACGTATTTTTCACCGTAATGTGGTTTAACTCCCAATAATCAATGCAAGGTCGAAGGGACCCATCCTTCTTGCCTACAAAAAAGAAACCTGCACCGACCGGTGACTTCGAGGAACGCATAAACCCCCTCTCAAGATTCTCTTTAATATAGGTGTCCATGGCAGTCACTTCTGGTCGGCAGAGAGAAAACAGTCTTCCCTTAGGCAGTTTAGCCTCAGGTATGAGTTCAATGGCGCAGTTGTAGTGGCGGTGAGGAGGTAGGGTCTCAGCCGCTTGTTTAGAAAAGACATCAGCAAATTCTGAGTACTGTGGGGGAAGACTCTTAATAGAAATATTCCCAACTCGGACTGGGTAGGAAAGGCATGAATCTTCACAGATCTCACTCCACCATATAATCTCTCCCTGAGACCAATCAATAACAGTATTGTGAAGTTGGAGCCATGGATGGCCTAAGACCAACCGGACAGAGGCACAATTGGTAACCAGGAACTCACTGGTCTCAGAACGGCACATTCCAATGGACATTTGGATGGGTTCCGTCTTCTGAAGGATAAGTCCCTTGGATAGCGGCTGACCATCCAGACCAACAGCCGAGACGGGAACATCAAAATTTGGGACTTGAATTTTCAAAGTCTTGACAATTTCGATGTCCAGAAAATTCCCAGCAGCGCCACTATCAATGAAGGCGGATAGTTGTTCCTCGTGATCCCTCAGGATTAGTCGGGCTGGGACCAGGAGTGAATTTCTTGAGGAGACTAGGTGACTACCCAACCGGAGCTCCTCGCAGGCCAGCTGGGTTACTCGTTTCCCGACTGTATAGGTTGTTTTTTCGGACAGGATTCTGCTCTATGGCCCTTTCCTCCACAGTAAAGGCATAAACCCAAGTTGCGTCTACGGGCCTTTTCCTCCTTAGAGAGGCGATAGGAACCGATCTGCATGGGTTCTTCTGTCATGTGGAAGTCTGGTGGAAGGGAGACCGTGGAGAAACCAGCAGCCTCATCTTTCTCCAAACGTCGCTCCTTCAATCGCCGATCAATCTTGATGGCCAGACGCATGAGATCTTCCAGGTTGCCGGCAGCAGGAAACTGAACAATGGCATCTTTTACCTGGTCGGACAAACCGATACGAAACTGACTACGCAAGGCCGGATCATTCCATCCACGGTCATTGGCCCAGCGGCGGAACTCTGAGCAGTACTCTTCTGCCGTCCTTCTTCCCTGACGCAGGGATCGAAGCTTTCCCTCGGCAGTAGCTGCCCGATCCGGGTCCTCATAGGCCCAAGGCAGCAAAGAATGCATCCACAGTCTGGAGCGCAGGGTCTTCCGGATGTAGACTAAAAGCCCAGGCTTCGGGATCTCCCTGGAGAAGTGTGATCACCAAACCGACTCTTTGACTCTCTGATCCCGAGGCATTGGGTCGGAGCCGGAAATACAGACGGCAATTTTCTTGGAAGAGGTGAAACTGTCTACGGTCTCCAGAAAATCTGTCCGAAAGATTGATTTTGATGTCTGCGGATGCTGCAGGTTGTAGGGGGGCAGGGGCTGGAGCTTGGGGGGCGCCGGCTGAGGCCCGCATGGCCGAGATGACTTCCTCCTGGTCGTTGACTTTATGGGTCAAGGATTGCACCATCTCTCCT
>WWET01001390.1:376568-392250 GCA_011038615.1 Limnodynastes dumerilii | reverse complement strand
AATCGATCCCCAACATTCACGGAACGTGACATAGTGGTTCACAGTGTGGATCACAAAGGGCCAAATCCAGAACTAATACAGTCACCCAACTTTTGAAACTTATTGCCCTTCCTCCACAGGGATTATATAGAATATACTGGGATTACTTTGTGGTCATGGAAGCTGTGAGAGGAATCTAAACAATATAATGGGTTTACACTGTAGGCATGGTCTGCTATGGTGCTGGTAATGTCTCCATTGTACTGTTTAACATCCTCACAACACTAGCTCCAACCCCTCCAGAGGCACACATGGTAGGTCCATAATAGGTTAGTGTTCCACTATATTTGAAGGAGAATCTGGACATTTCATCACAGACCTGCAGCCATGTTTTTATACATTTCTTCAAGAAACCTTGCACCAGCTGGTATAACTGTCTGACAGAGCAGATTTTTCTGCAGTGAAACTCCCTATGCACAATTTACATAGTAACATAGTTGATGAGGTTGAAAAAAGACACCAGTCAATCAAGTTCAACCTATTATGGCTCTCGATAAAGCAACCTCCAATCTGTTGCAATCTGAAAAAAAATCCCAGTTTACCCAAGATGATAGTGCTATTCCTTCCTGGCTCCACTACTGTCATTCATTTTAATTAATGGTCCTGGTAACCCTGGATGTCCTTTTCTGCTAAAAATGTATCTAACCCTTTCTTAAGCTTATCAAGTGAAAATGCCATCACAACCTTTGCTGGCAGTGAATTCCACATCCTGACTGCCCTTACTGTAAAGAACCCTTTCCTTTGCTGGTTGTAAATCTTCCTCTCCTCTAACTATAGTGGTTGACCCCATGTCCTGTTCTATTACCTTACATAGTTTAGTTTCCTCTGTAAAAATGGAAACCTTGCTCTTTAAACCATCACCAAATATATTAAAAATGAGTGGTTCTTAGCACAGAACCTTGAGGTACATCGCTTAAAAATTTTGTCCAATTACAATCCAGTCTATGCCTTTTATGGACTCCTTTAGCATATTAAAATTAGCCTTTCTAAAGGTCCTAGTTGTTCCCTTATGCTGTTGCTTCTGGAAACTAATTTCAAATGTGATCATATTATGATCACTGTTTCCCAATTGCTCCCTTACTTGAATATTTTATATAACCTCTACATTATTTGTTATTACTAGGTCCATATAGTCCGTTTCCTAGTTGGCTCCTCTACTATTTGGGACATGTAATGGTCTTTTAGCATGCTCACAAACCTGTTTCCCCTAACTGTACCACAAATCTCAGTACTCCAATCACTGTCCGGATAATTAAAATCCCCCATAATTAAAACTTGACCTAGCTGTGCTGCCTTTTCAATTTGCTGTAGAAGTTGGGCTTCCTCAATTAAACTAATAACACAGTTTAACACAGCTCTACAAACCCTGACACACAGTTGATAAGAATTAATCTGTCTAAAATAATAAAACAAGTCATTAACCACACTTAATTACACTAGCATACTATTGAATTTTTTTTTAAATATATCTTTTTTAAATAACAGCACATTGTTGCACATGTTCGTGTTTTTCATATATAATAACATTTTCCGATTTTATTTTGTTTTATTCAACTATGTAAAAAAAATATAGTTAAAAGGCAATTTAAATATACTTATCAGACCGAGATCAACATTTGTGACAAAGTGACAAGTGGATGGATTGGCAAATAGCTGCTTTTGCGATTTGCTAAAACACACATCCGAGTGCCACGACAGGAAAGCAAATCTGCTCCCAAGGCAAGTGAACTCCATCCTGATCAGAACACAGACATAACTAAGGTCTGTTTACATTAAAACATTTGCACGTGTTAGAAAGCCACTCAATAAACAATCTATTTTAGCCACTTTTGTATAAAGATCAACCTGGAAAATCATATATAGTGATATTGCTGCTTCTTTTTAATATTGCTATTCATTATGAAAAATATATACGGTTTAAAAAAAGTTGCATATTTAATTTTTTTTTAAAAAACTATACATTTTTTTTTTTACTCTGTTCATATATCAGTTGAACTGTTTGTTCAATTAATATACATTTTTAACAGCTCCAAATACAGTTTGCAATGCAACCGACGGATGTACTGGATCCAGACTTCAGTGTGCATGCGCCTTCCAGATGTTAAGTGCATTTTACGCATGTAACTTCTATTGTACTGAACAGTAGATTTTGCGTACAAAGGGGCTGTGCTTCCCCTCTACCTGCTAAGTTGGACAAGGGGAAGCATTAATATTGCACAGTGGGGGCGGATTTTGACATTTATTAGCTGGTTAGCAGCTGTAAGGACCGCTGATCCCCACATTTCACTTAAGGCAGGCTTATGGCAACTTGCACTAGAGAAGGGAGTGACAGGGAAAGTTCACTCCCCTCTCACGTTTGTACTGCCAGACCCCCCGCACGTGCGAGGGGGGGGGGTGTCTGGATCTAGTCCTGTGTTTTCAAGTGCTTTTGCGTGATGCACACTACTATGTGCAATTTTGCACAGATCTGAGTTGGGGCCACTGACTAGTCCAATGTTATGTTGTCCACTATATTACAAATATTTCTACATGCTGATTTTGGCACACCCATCATGTAACAAATGATTGGTTGTACACAATGATCCATTGCTGCACTTTCACCTATTTTTAAGGTGTAAGTGCAGCGTTTATTAGCACTGTGAATGTGCAGATGGGGAGCGAACACAAAGTGAGTGATCCACCTGTTTGCTTCTGTGAGCTCTGCGTTAGAGCAAGGGGGTGTTCCACTATAATAAAATGAGAAAGTGCGAGCTTGCTGCAAATGCAATAGCGGGCCTATTTCCCTGCGCTTTCTCTTAATTTCTTGCACCAGCTCAGAGCTGGTGAACGTGTAAGACGATGGAGATTTTTATTCATTTAATATCCATACTTTTAATTATAAGACACAGCACTAAACATCTTGAAACAGTGTTATTCATTTCAAAGGTCTTTTTTGCTTTTTTAATGCTTTAATCCTCTCTTATAATTAAAGAAAACATAAAAAATATTAATGTAAATAAAATGAAAAAAATAATAATAAAAAAATAAAAATAAATTATAAAAACAAAAAAAAGTTACTCCTTTAAACTTGTATAAGCTGCTGCATTACACCTGTAACCAACTGTATCTGCCTACACACATCATACAAGTGTGTTCATTTATAGCATAACTTATCCAGAATTGCTAATATATAGTATATATAGTATAGAGTGCACACATCTTCAACAGTGGGTCTGTGCTTCTGCTGAGCCAGGTCCAAAAGCAGCAACTGGTTGGTGATCCATAATAGAGTCACATTGTTTGTTTGCTTTTTTGTTTGTTTATTTTTTCTGCTTATAGCTAAGAGATATTTCTAATTGGGCAGGATTTTGGGAGTTTTTCATACCCCTGTAAGGTTACATGGGTAATTAAAAATTTCCCTTGTTTTTTACTGGTTAAATTTATGACTGAAGCATTAAAAATAAGCTTTTCATTGTTCTAGTCAATCTGTCCAATGCTTGCTGGTAAGTAGCTAGCAATCTGGTACAACAGACAAATTCATACTGGCAACAAGATACATTCTTTCTTTACAGTGCTAATTAACCCAGCATAGTGCTAATTAACCTAGCACCAGCCAGCCCAATAAATATGCTAATGAAGTCAGCAATTCCATGGTCAGGCACTGAGTGAATTCCCTGGGAGGAGCCCATATGAGGACCGTATTGACTTGATAAAAAGCAGACTGATACACTTGTGAGCTGTTGTCATTAAATAAGAATAAAAAAAATGTATTTTTGGTACACCACACTGGGGAACAGTTAACAATGTGTGTGAATGCAGACGGTTGGATCATATTCACTGGATATGCTTTGTTTACACAGTCAGCTTCATATAAAATAATAAAATCATTAATTTAACTTAATTAGGTAAGCACTGTTGAGAGAAGTGGTTGAGCAGTTACAAATTATACTGTGTTGCGTTTGGGATACATTAACAAACTACTTAAGGAAAAGCAAACAAACAAAAACAAGACAAAATGAAATGGTGATGACTAATAGCATCTGTACATGAAATACTACAATGAATGTAGTACAGAATGATACGTGTCTCAGTAGATCAAATACAATGTATATTGGGGATTCTCACTCAATGTATCATAAAACATTTATGTACTCATATACATACCTATATATATCACAACAATTTACATCTGTTTAAGAATGATGATTCATTTGCATTATTTAAACATAGTGTACAACAAAACATTTATGTAGCATCTGTATGAGTAGTAATAAAATGCTTGGTGATGAATTTTGCAATAGGTTGTATTATTTTAATTTAGACTAGACTTTAAGCTGTCACAGGTTGCACTTATATACTCAGTTTGTGCTTTTATTTATATTATATTAGCTTTATTTACCTGTACTGTACACTGTATTGAACTGTTACCTCTATATTGTTTGTCATAGACCTGATCCAGAGCTTTAGCATGCATTGCAATGAAAATGTGTATTCCCTATCCACAATTCTGTGAGTAAGAATTCAGGATAAAGAGTATGGGTAATGAGTACACCTTTAAAACAGGCAAAACAGCTACGTATAGGAAGAGAAGATGTAGTGCAGCAGCCTATACAAATAGGACCTGATCCAAAGAATTTGAGCAGCTGATGCACAAACCACTACTGAAACTGCATGCGTCCTGTACATATTTCCGATATTTGCAACTCTGGATAAAACGTACTGAAAAGATGCATCTGTTTAAAATATGAAAACGGATGCGTTTAGAAGCTGCGTGGTGTAATTGCAGTAGCGTGTTTCAAATAAAATGTATTTCTTTTTTGCTATATAATAAAATATAATGTAACATACAAAAAAAGTGCATCCGCTTGCAACATGCAAATTGATGCCTGTAGGCAGAGTCTGTGAGGTGTAGTCACAGCAGCCTATACAAGTCAACATATTACACGTGTTTTTTTTTTTTTTACTTAATGATCAAATTAAAGCCATAATATATAAATAATGCCTGACTAGAATAAGATGCAGAAAAAAATAAAATAAAAACAGCAATTAAGAATTTTATTGCTTGAAAAAGTGTTTTTAAAAATAAATAATGGTTTAGGTTAATTAATTAATTTTAGAAATGTGATTTTTTTTTTAACAAAAAATAGGGCCATTTATTGAATAAAAATGTCCTCTGTTTTACACTTACACCAGTTCTGAGCTGGTAAAATTTTTTAGCTGGAGTCCGGCTAGCTACAGTGAGCCATATTAACACCTACGAGTGAATAACTCACCCGTCCTGTCTCTAACCCGCCCCCCATTTTTAATTACCTTATGCCATAGGGCTACCGTATCTAACTGTGCATAGTTTCCTTCTTAAGACGGAAAATCGTCACGGACATTGCTTCTCCCCGTTCTCCCCGGCTAATCTAAATCCCTCCCCCCTCCCACTTCAACCTAATCTCTCCCGGAGGCGGCTTATGGCTGCCTCTTTCCTACTAAACTACTCCGTGCGGTCTTTAAAGACCGCACTGTGGCAATCTACGTACCTAACTGGTACCTAGGTTGCATATATGACCTACCATGCATGCGTAGCAGTGCGCTAATTTTTCTGAAATGGTTATGCATATACTTGCTGTCGTTAAATGTGTGTTTGTGTGTATATATTGTGTTTGTAACATAGATAGATGGATTTTGCAATCACATAATAAAAAAAATCATAGCAAATAAAGAAAAGCTGTGTCTGTGTGTATATATGTGGATATCTGGAATGGGTCATTCATTCAATCATTCATTCAATATGTACAAAATTGCAGGAAAAGTTATCTCTTATATAATACAAGCAGGATTGGGTGAAATAATCTTTTCAGAAGAGGTAAGAGTTGTTTTATAACACAAGTGTCTGTAATATACTGCAGATCATAATCCATAATGACTGTTGGAAATGCCAGCAACACATTTACTCGTGGCTGCAGGTTTCTGTTAGTGTCTTGGCATCAGTATTTCAAATATTTTAATGTAGAAAATGTTGTCAGTAATGTGATACACAACTTCAGTTGTCTATAAACACGTAAGACAGATATACAATCTAAACTTATGTCATATTGCTTCTATACTTTTTCCATTACTAAATCATTTCTAATAGCTGCCTTTGAAAATAGCGTTGTAATGTGGAAGTTAGGGAAGCAAGTCTGCAGCTCGCTCGTAAGTATTGCTTTAGAAACGACATAAATTGATTTCAATTTTCCAATAGTTACACTTTTATTTCTCGTGTCAACATGCTTATTTCAAGGGCATATCACTTTCTAGCGGTGAAGGTATTTTCTCTGCATGAAGCCCATCTCTCGGTCTGTGATATTGCAAGCTAGTTCAAATCTGCAGTTTACTTGGATTAAATATAAATATAAGTGGAGCACATGTTAAATCTTGTTGTTTGGCCTCAGTAGTTCCTCTACTGTCCATCCTATCAATTTAAATTCAATTGTTTTGCTTATCCCCTTATGATTTATTTTCATTTCATACACCTATTTTTTATTTTCTTTCAGAATTCCAACCTTTGTTTCCTGGGGAGACATAACTTTTAAAATCTTGCATCTCCAATCACTCGCTCTGCTTTTCAGCAGGGGTCTAAAGGCTTTACTCTTAAGAGAATGTATATCTTAATAGTCACAGTGAAGTCTCTTTGTAGAATGCCTCATCGTGATAACTTGACTAGCTTGAGGAAATACATCTCAAGCTTGGTACACATATGTTTACCAATCTTCTTGTTTCTATTTGCAATTGTTTCATGGTGTGATGATGTTATATGTAAGCCGGCAGAGTCACCAAGATTATATCAAAGTCTCTGTAAAAAAGTGGTGCTAAACAAGATGTAAACAATTGCACGAGAAAACCTTATTTATGCTTATTTTACTTAATAAAAATGTAATTAAAGAGTTCACTAATCTTGAATCAATACTGCTTTATTCATGAAGTTATATTTTATAGGTATACAATTATAAAACAAATGCATGACCAGGGGCCAGCATTATTATTATTATTATTTTTTTTTTTAAATAAACGTCTTTTAAATCCATTTAGTTATGTAAATAAATGTTACCTATGAATTGTTTAACAGACAGATTAAGTTAGCCCTGTGCAAGCTTAAGGACAGGTGTGTGTGTGTATGATGGGGGGGAACACTGTCATAGTGGATCGACCCCATCACAATTATAATAAAACCACTGTTTGTATGTTAATATGCAGAGCTATTGTTTATGTTACAGCTGACTGTCATACTATATGTCTTACCCTCATTTACATAGAAGAAAATCTATCTCCAAACAAGACTGTCAGATGATTCCTTTTATTTCCTAGGCACATATTTTTATATCCTGAGTATGAATCTTAGGGATAAATGTACTAAAAATCAGTTTGTGCACTGCACATCGCCATACATTTCTGCATCTACTATTAGGAAGTTTTAATGGATCATTTAAAACGTCTGGCGATGTCTGGTGGTTTTAAATATTTCAAACCATTGTCTTTTAATTTAAAAGCTGACGGTTTACTCTGCATAAGAGAGGGGAGTGACAGGGGACTGGAATCCCCTCTACCATGAGGACTTCCAGATCTCCATGTGTACAGAAAAATCACAGATATCTGGGTCAGGCCCAGTGTTTTTAGAGTGTCTTTACGCAAGGAAAACTTTTAAAAAGTTTATATAAATACAGTATATAATCTTAAAACAACGGAAGACTGTAAAGGAATCTTCTAAAAGAGTAGAGGCATTAAATGCTAAGCCAGAGACAGCAGGGTAAAATCTCACCAACATTAAGCACATTAAATAAATGTTTTTGTAAATTGCTTCTATAATGAATAATAAAAAACATACAGGCATGACCAGAATTATAGAATGCGTCCAGCATGGAACCAATTATGTCATCAATGTGGAAGGGAAGGACATGCCAACAATTCCCTAACTTAGCTTGTTGAAGCGATATTTATATAGGATTTTGAGTTTTGTTGAATTTTTTGTTCAAATGAAAATATTTACTTTCTCATAATGTATGTATGAGACATTAACTCTATCAAAAAATCTTTATTGTAATCTATATTACAATATAATATATTGTAATATGTTAAGAAAAATCCAACTTTAGCAATATCTACATAGATTGCTTAAATAAAACAAAATTAGGTATTTAGAAAGAAAATGTTCAGACATAATGTTTTACGATTTTTTTCTTGTTTTTTCACCTAGCTGATTATAGAAATAACTAGTACATAACCCAAACCCTAAGTCTCCCCCTTGCAGCCTAACCCTTAGTCCCCCCCGCAGCCTAACCTCAAGTCTCCCACTGCAGCCTAACCCTAAGTATCCCCCGCAGCCTATATATATATAGAATCCTGTTAGTTAGGATGTGAGCAGCTTTGGATCTATGTACGTGGATGAATAAGTAATAGAAAGTGTTTCTGCTTGCGTGAAATCTGCAAGGTGTGTAATGTAGCTTGGTAAAGTTTAATATAATGGTTATCTTTGGCTTTGTGATATCTGGGCCAAATGATTGTAATGTTACATCAATGGTTTTCATTGGGTTTGTGATATCTTAACAAAGTGATCATAAAGTGTTTGAATTTTACTTTGCTATTGCATGGGGTGAGAATTTATAGATGTTACATGATAATATGCTGACTTGTAAGTGGTATAAGTGGTAGTATATGTTTGTGCTAGAAGCAGTTGCTTTGTGTAATGGTTGTATGGTTAAAAAGAATGTAATTGTGCAGCGAGGATGAGATTATTGACAAATTGTGCATTTATGGAGTTTCCTACGTTAGTTTGTTGTAGTGAATCTTATGTCAGGGTATGGAATTTCTTTTCTGTGTTAGAATAAGTGAACTGTTTTGGAAAGACCGGTTATAAAATGGCTGACACCATATGCTAATAGAATGATTATGTGTTGTAGTAGTAACAAAGCCATGCTTAAAGTTCTAATGCTGTTGATTAGATTATATTACAAGATGACCAATGTTATAATCTGTTATTGTTATTATTGCAGTTGTATAGTTGTAGTTTTGTATTATTTGTCTATCTATATAGAAATTACTTAGGATAATATGTCATTATGATTCCTCCATCACACACACACACACACACACACACACACACACACACACACACACACTCCTCCACCCAAAACTACAGAGACACCTATATTGTAATAGAGTCCTCCCTACACATTCACAGACATGCACACACCCACATTGTGATGGTGGTCGGTAAACATTTTTTGAGACAATAGGTCTTAAATTCCTGAACATACATTATTTGCATAAAAATTCACTTATGTAAACACTGTAACAGTTAAGAATAAGAAGAAAATCAATGATGTACAATGATGAATATACTATCCCATCCCTTGTTAAACTGATTTATATTATGGAAGAATTTGTTGCTTTATATTAATGTAAATACAAAATGCTTTATCCAAAAGTGTTACGCCTTGCAGACAATCTTTCTTTAAATAAACAGAAGTTTGGGATATAAATGTCACGGTTCCTGGCACTTTGTAGCAGATAAAAAATTATATTCCCTAGGTTAAACTGGAATCTGCCTTTGTGAGATTAGAAATATTAAGTAGATCATATGATCATTTAGCATATTTGCCTTACTATTAGGCATTAGGAGAAAGAAGGGTAAAATTACACCAGACACTGTTTTACATTGACACAAGAGAAAATATCTATTAATAACAAGTGTGTGTGTGTGTGTGTGTGTGTGTGTGTGTGTGTGTGTGTGTGTGTGTGTCACACATAACCACCACCATGATGTCTATGTCTGTATTCTAATATTTTAAATATATCTAACTGCCTAATGACAAAAGCATCTTGGGTAATGCCAAGATAATAGGAAAGATTAGACTCGAGCTAGGTGGGTTGTTTAGACAATATAATTTGGTTAATTTCAGAGCGCTTACCACCGAGCAGACACTGCCAGTCTGCTAAAAACAAATACAAAAGACAACAAGGAGGGAGCGCTAGAAATAACCTTATGGGAGCCTCGACAAGTAATCATTTCTAAAAATGTATTAATCAATAAAAATAATTATAAAAAGGTATATGCAACTCTATGACAAGCAATTAGATAGATATAAGCACAATACTCTTGAAATAAGTCATACAGCCACCTATATGTAGGGTTGTAATGTTGACAAAAAAATCAGTCCCAGCATGTATGAGACTCTATGCAGCTAGAGAGACTTGTATAGGCACTTGGTAAAATGACATCAGTGGGAAATTGTAGTTTAACTCTATATAGGTAGAGAGAAGGAACTGCGTCCAGTATCTTGCCTACTGTGTCTCCAATCTGGCACAGCAACACGGAACTTAGGGACTCTGAGAGTAGAATAACAGGGTTGGCATTTTACTCACGTGTCCTTCCTGTATAGATGTCACAAGCAGGAGGGGGGAAGAGCATGACCGTAGTTTGTAGTGGTCCCGTTGTCAAAAGGCACGTGTATCCGCCGCCAGCGAGCTGTCTCTGACCCAGTTGCATGCCAGGGGGCGTGTAAGCCAAAGGGATATGGAAACCTTAGGTTGCTTCTGCAAGTCCCAATACTGGCCGTAGATGGAAAAAAGGTTAATAATCCACTATGTGGAAAGCTCTCATATAAAAGGTGCTGTCCTGTAGCAAGAGTGTGATGTACAAATATCATAGGTTGCCCCTTGACGCGTTTCTCCGTTGTAACAGACAGTTTCCTCAGAAGGCTTAATGCCAAGATAGTTTACTACAGCATTATGGATGTGGTAGGAAGCATCACATACAGGGTTGCCGAATTTTAAGGCTTCCCTCCAGGAGATCCCGGAGGGAAGCCATTGATGCCTGCAAGGGGCAGGGCTTAATGACGTGATTTATGCAAAGTGTTCTAGAGGGTGGACGGGGCTTGATTACATCATCAAGTCCTGCCCATCCCTAGTAACTCTAGGGATTAAAATAGAGTTTATTAGGGGGTCGGGACTTGTGGGAGATTTGCAGGCTCTCCCGGGATACCGGGAGAACTGCCCAAATTTAGGGAGTCTCCCGGATATTCCGGGAGAGTCGGCAACCCTGATCACATATAACCTGGATATCCAAGAGAATAAAAGCTAATTTCCACCATAAAAATGGTGAGAAAGAGCTCCTTCACCTAGTCACCAGAGCTAATTAAGATGTGCAGAAACCCATCTATAATATCAAACTGCTGCATCATTTGTACGAGGGCTTTCTCATTTGATGACAAATTGATGAAAAGTTTGCTCCATGACAAGAATGCACAGTACATCCCTCGATACTCCACTAAAGGAAGACTTGGAGATTTCTGTCACTGTGTCCATTAAGGTCTGGAAAGAGGAAGAGGCACAAAAATGTAACAGTGGCATTGCTTTATGGCAGACCGGGTTATACCTAAAGGTCACTGCACAATTTTCAGCGTTTCCAGAATGACATGACAGGGGAGCCATAATAGCGCCTCACATCATTATATGACTTTTAAAAGAGGCTGACACATGTATTGAAGGTGCATATATGGACCTACTTGTGCTGCAGATGCCTTTCCTTCTCCTCCTCAACAACAAGAAATTTGTTTACATATTGCTATGTGAGATTGTAAATATAAAGGAAATAGAAAAAAATGAATATCATGGATAATTATCAGGTGCTATAACATATATATTACTTTGCTAATTAGGATTGTTACAGTTTTTGTAAATAATAATTAAACTTAAATTAAAATACATGCTCAACATAGTTTGCTACTGCACTCTTATACACAAAAAAAATAAAATGTCGTTTTACTAAAAACATTGTTTACACTTCAACACTGTCCTCACGTAAAATGGGGATAGCCTGGAAGTCTGGACATGGCGGATGGTGCTTAGTACGCCCTTACTGTGCAATTTGTCTACTAAACATATGTATAACGTGCACGTATCTTTGAATCTTTTTGCGATTTGCGAATGTGCCATACAGATGTTATGCATGGAAACCCGTTACTCAAAGAGCTAAACTCCTTGTGTAATGTGATAAGTAAGAACGACGTACCACTATTTCGCAAGTAGGAAGTTAAGAAAATTTGGTGGGTCGAGGCATTCAAATAGGGCAACATGCACACGTAGTACACACGTACTTCAGCAAAATCTGCACAAAGAAATGCACAGAGTGTTAAGGTAGCCCTATGAAGGCGGAAATCAGCAAAGATCCGTAAGAATGAGGGGAGTGTCATGGGAGTGCACTTGCTCTATAGTTGCATATTTATGCGATGCCATGCGTACTTATTTCCTTCTTATCTGTGGATCAGGGCCATAGTCTACAATTGGGGTACATTTTTTATTTCGGTGCCAAGCTGTATGTCTGTGCTATAACGGGCTATAAGTTTATGACTTTTTCCATGTTATTTTTTTTATTTTTGAACAACATTTTTATTGAGTTTATTTTTAACCATTTTATAGTCAAGTCACTACAACAGCATAAAAGGCATATACATGTCTCAAAGATAGCAAACAAATAAACGTATGTCTGATAAACAAAAACAAAAGAAAATAACAAGTATTTATAAACCTTAAATCTATTATAAGATTGTATAGGTGTAAGGTAAGGTGTATAAGACGAAGCAAGTTGGGCCAATAAACATACGGGGCCAGATCAAGAGCTAAGTTTCCCTTATGTTTTCTAGCATAGCGTATATACTATGCACTCCCCTTGCATGTATGTACTGTGGCCGTTTTACGCTTCCTGAACCCTACCTTAACTTTACACAGCGTAACTACTGGCGTACGTACAGGCAGCACGTACTTACGAGCCTAAGCACGCCCATACTATACGATTTAAATGACTCACCCCGCCTCCGAAGCGTAATTACGGGTGTCGTATGTCTGGCACACCCCTCCGTACGTAGTTACACTGAAGATACGTGACTGGCCCATACGTCACGTAGTGTAACATCTGCCCCGCGCATATGCAGTAAGTACTAATGGGTACTTTCACTAGCGTATGTACTCGTAATGCTGGATCTACATCATGATTAGTTTAGTGCACGCAATGTTAGACACAACAGTATTTCTATATTTTGAGTTAAACATGTTTTCAAATAATTGTGACTTAACCTATAATGTAAGATTTACAATAACAGTAAATAGTACACATTTTGCTGCCACACTGTTAGTGAAACCATGCAGTGGGAAGGTTGAAGCACATATTTCAATATGTCTACATGCAACTGTCAGCCTAGATGAATGGATTTATGGAATCCCAAATAGAAAGTAGATTAATGTACAGTATCGATGTAAAAACAAAAAAAATCCTTTGCATTTTTCATAGCTGTTTTTATTTACAAAGCATACATCTTTCTTTGATTGTTATTATATAAGGGCACATGGTCTTTTTTTTTTCTTTTTACAGCAGGTTGTATTATGAGTGTTGCAGTAGACAGTTAGACCTGATACAAATCCAGGCACTGAAAGAAATGTAAAGCACGCTGTGGATGAGTATATTTACTCCAGCTATATAGTTTTCGGTGAGCTCCCTCGCCTTGCAGGGAGCATGTTTGCCTGTGACGGCAGGAGATTATTTGTTCTATTTCTCTGACACTGAACTAAAGAGAGCATTGTGGGAAAGCCATCATGACACATGACACAGTGCAAAGGAGGCTCACAGCATGAGGCAGCATCAAGGGCTTTACATGGCCTTGATACACTCTGCCACAGCATGGGACTTCAAAGGACAGTGACTATTTCAGCATCAGCAACAGTGCAATTTGCACTATTCTCATGAGAGCTTTCAGTGAACTTGCACATTGAAGCCTTCATATACAGTAAAAAAAAAACACTGCTACTGTGCTGTGTGAAAAACAAAATTCTTACCCTAAATAAGAATTATTAAACCATGTGTATGGGGCTTAAGGATTTTGGAGAATATAATTAATATATTTGTTTTTTATTTTATTTTTTTGTTTTATTAAAGTTTGTTTTAGCATTTGTTTTGAGTCAAAAGACATTTTGGACCCAATCCAGAAATAATAGGGGCCTTACCAAGAGATTGCTAATATACAACACTCCCCTCTCACTTATGACTTCCAGTGTGCAGGATGCTATTTTAACATTTAAAGAGTATCATACATAAGGTATAATTTAAATACCTTCCTTCTATGCAGACATGTTTGAAGTATGCCACTCCCCCTCCAGACCACTTTTAGCATTGAAATCCATGTAGAAGTCTATGGCATGTGCAAATGCACCTGAAGATTGAGAAGCATGTAGAAACCAGCCACAACTACTAAATCAGGATCTGGTCATTTATTCTAGCTTATTTCCCCAGAAAAGGGTTCATGTATTTATGTAGAAGCCTCCATAATGCCAAAACTGGGGACAGACCCGCTATTGTTGTATACATTTTAAAGTTCACCTTTCTCAGAGTCATTTGGAAGAGTGGTAAAGTTGATGCTAGAACAGCTCTACTATACATCAACTGAATGCTCACTTGGGAACTAAAGCTGGGAGAACATACTGAAAGTTGTGCCCCAGATGAAACATTTGTCAGATCAGCAGTAATGATTCTAGCCCTGACCTGTATAATGTTTTTGGACCAGACTTACCAAGGGTGGCGTTATCTCACCTGTAAAAACTGTCGGAAATCGCTGTAGTTTGAGAAAAAAAATTGCTGTATTTACTATGGGGCCAGTTTCCCCAGCAATTTACAAACTACAGTGATGTCTGTCGATTAAACTACAGCAAGTATATGTTAAATTCACCATAGTTTATTATATAATTATACTAATATGGCCTCAGTATACATTTAAAACATTTAAAAACCTCTGCCACAGAATGCTAATAACCTTTAGCATGCTGCTGCATATAATACTAGAAGGCACAGCATGCCCATGTATTGCAGGGCATGCTGTACATTCTAGTACTATAAGCGGCAGCTTGCCAAGGGTTAATGGCATGCCGCTGCATATATAATGTCCCCCATAAACATATTTTGATTAGTTAAGTCCCCTATAACTATGATCAAATAAATTATGCCCCCATTTCTCTAATAGTAAATAACCATGACGTTCCTCTAATAGTTAAACTACATGCCCCGTTCAACTAATAGTTAAACAACATGTCCAGTTCCTCTAATAGTTAAGCAACATGCCCCGTTCCACAAATAGAAAACAACATGCTCCTTTCTACTAAATGTTAAATAACATTGTCACGTTCCGTGAATGTTTGGGATCGATTCCGGGTTTCAGAGATTATGACAACAAGGTTGGGTTAAAATGAAATTGAGCAGGTTTAATGACTGAGGGTAGCATACAAGGTGTCAATAGGTATGAGTCCCAAATGAGGTATGGGGTATATCCCCAGAGTTCGTGAAAATGGTGGCAAAGTCCGATATTGGCAGCAAATGCCCAGGTAGGGTCCACTGGGGTTTGGCGGAGGTTGGTTCGTAGATAGATGTGGCAGGTAGAGGCGGGCTGTTGGGTAGATCACAGCAGGACCGGAGTGGCAAGACTGGTAGCAGCTGAGAGCCTCGGCTGGAATGCAGGGCTTGTCTCCGGACTGGATCGAAGGACCGGACCTCAGGGTTGAATCCTCAGGACTGGACCTCCAGAGTGGGGTGCTGGATCTGGACCTCTAGATGGGTTCACGAGTCGGGACCTCCGGACTGGACCACTGGACTGGACCA
>WWET01001390.1:321522-334285 GCA_011038615.1 Limnodynastes dumerilii | reverse complement strand
TTCCCTTGTGGTAATTGCAGGGCCTGCCCCTCTACTGGATGGGCCATGTGGCTCTGATCTGCCATCACTTTCTATGTTTCTATGTATATGATGAAAAGTAGGGACTGGACTGATAGGTATGACCAACAGAATCAAATTTTGTCTCATTAAGCATTTTTGTCTCATTAATCATTATAACTGCAATACCACTCAAGTGGTGTACTGCCTCACTTGCCCTTGTGGCAAGAAATACGTGGGCAAATTCAAACTTCGCTTCTTAGAGCATGTTAAGTAAATCAAATATAGTGCCAAGGACCACGAAAAATGAAAGACCTTGGGGTAGATCCAGAACAACGTCCAATTTATGCTAGCTGCTAAATTCACACATAAGTACTTAAGGCGCATGCGCACGGCAAATGTTATACCATGTAAGGCATAGCGTAAGGGGCAGTCATGTATCAGTAGCGTATCAACTTACGAAGGGGCATGCCAGCCATACGCCACCAGTATTTACGCTTTGAAGGCGGGGTGAGGCATTTAAATTGTACAGTATGGACGTGCTTAGCTGCATTGCTATGTGTGGGAAGTACGTCCGATAGTGGTTACACAGCGTAAAGTTAAGGTAGGGTATGAAAAGCATAAGGTGCCTAAAATACATAATTGAGAGAGGTGTGCCGAGGGGAGTGCATAGAAGGTACGCTAGCGTAAGAACGTAGTGTAGTAAAAGCGTAGCTCTGGATCTCACCCGTGGCAAGGCACTTTTTTTAATCAAAACACTGAGAGCCTTCATATTACCATGCATTTCCCTCAATCTGAGAGGGAGAGACACTGACAATATACCTCTTCAGAAAGAACTTAAATTGATATTCTTAATGAATTCCTCCATTCCACTAGGCTTGAATGAGAATACATCCTATACCCCTTTTTTTGTCATAAATATATCAGGCAACTATATATATAATCTAATGTTTTTTAATATTCCCTTAGAGGACTGTATTATATTCACAGTTTTTCTGTTTAACAGTGGATTCTGTTTTCATTCAATGGATGGGTGAGTGCATGAAATTATTGCATAGGAATGATCAGGTGATGACATATATATTTTTTATGATACATTTGGTGATTCGTGCATTTTTTCCCCTTATGGTACTATATATAGCCATATATGGCCATCTATAAGAGACAAAGACCCTCTATCTAGTATAATTTTATTATATTGAATTATATAAATAATGTTACTGCCAGGTTAATCTAAATCATACTCCATGGAGTTATACTGGCTNNNATATATTTTTTTTTATATTACAATAATATTGACTAGCTTGTGAATTCATAACTTTGATATAATATTAACAGATACAGTTCTCCTCATTACTATATTTATAATCTGACATGTTGAAAATTTTTCCAGATGAGTAATGGTAATTAAAACGAATATTATGAATTTTCTACAACTCTTATGCATATCATTTATTAACCCTGCTTTTTGCAGTCCATCTTGTAATTAAGGGGTTAATGTTATCCAGAGTTAGTACTTTATACACAGTGGCTCAGGGACTATCTACATAATGGCCCTTTAAATAATAAATACTTTGGTAGGTACTGTGATATTGTTCCATATCCCCCTTCATTTAAAATAGGTTTTCGATCAATATACACAATGTGAACAATGGTTGTTTAAGAGATTGGAGTCTGGACAATGATCTGAGAGCATACCCCTTGATGAAGGAATGCGAAACGCGCGTCTGTATCTTCTGACAACGCGGCTCCCGAGTTCACCGGGACACCGCTTCATCTCTCGTCTGTGAGGCGGTCTAAGTATGATTGTGTAACTAGTGTAGGGTGAGATACGCGCCCAAGAGTGGACCGTGAGGCTGTTAGCCAATGGTTAGGGACTGCCTCTGTACTGAGATTAGGTTATTCCATTGATGCCTGTTATATCTCTGCTAATTACTTTCTATGTTACCCTATGCTATCCTATATTTTGATGTGGCTCAATTTATATGTTATCTGATTGTTTATAACATGATGGGAGACCTTTTATCTTAATATTTTTGCTAGGCAGGTTTTCTGTATATAGCTAGTTTTTTATGGAATTTTTTTGAGAACTAAAAAAAAAATACAGATTTTTTATTGTTTTCTATTTTCCTGATTGAATGTATGACGGGTTTCAATTGTTGTGCATCTAAGGGGTCCAACTTTTGGTTTCTCTCTGGACACTACCTTTTTGTATTATTACAATCATGGATAGAAAGGAGGCAATTGCATATCCTTTCACTAAGGAGCAGGTATTAAAAGAACTGTCAAAGCTAAAAGTAGACAAATCAACAGGTTACAGCCTCAAATTCTAAAAGAGTCCAAAGGGGTGTTGGCAAAACCATACCCAGAATTGTTAAACCAGTCTCTAATAACAGGAGTAAATCCAGCAGACTGAAAAGTAGTGGCTTACTACCGACCAATAAGTAAAACATAGTAAGGTAATGCTGCTTTAACATCACCACCACAGCAATAACTCAAGGTTTTCAACCCGGGTTGTTGCTGTGGAGTTTCAGCAAAAAAAAAAAAAAACCCCACTGGGACCCTTAAAACACTGCAGGGTAGACCTGTGATATTCTGGGTCCCGGGTCTGCCCTGACAGTGTGAAGGGTTGTGGCGCCTCCGGAAGAGATATTTGTTTACTGTTGCCATAGCAAATCCCCCCAAAATCAGGTGTGTTAGATGAGATCTGGGTTGAAACACCTGGGTCGGCTCCTTTCACACAATCACCTTCCCAGGGTCAGACGTGGGAAAAACCCTTCTCTTTTCCCATGTCTGAGTTCCAAGTTATTAGACATGGGATTAGGACCCTGGTACCTTTCGCATCACCACCAAACCCGGGTTGTTTAAGCCTTGACCCGTGTTTAAGGCCAACAACTCGGGTGATGTGAAAGGGTTATAATTGACAGAAATGCTGTTAAATGAACAACTTGTGCAGTATCTTAAATCTTGTAAATTAAAAGATCCCAAACAGCATAGATTCACTGGGGGGAAAATCATGTAAAACCAATCTGGTCACTAAAGTGTGTTACATCAAGGGGGAAGTAAACATAGTTTATATTTGCATGGATACGATTTTGGTTACAGAATAGACAACAAAGGCTTGAATTAAATAAAAACCCTTTGGGGTATGGTAAGGTTACCAGTGGAGTTCCTCAGCAATCTATCCTTGGACCAGTCAAATTTTATATCTTTATCGGTAATATTACATGTGGTATCAGTATAGGGTAAAATATGCCTTTTTTGCAAATGATGCAAAGATATGTAACAGAATAGACACAGAAGGAGGGTCAAACAAAATGAGTGATGATCTAGTTAGAATGGGGGAATGGCTAACAGTGTGACAACTGTAGTTTAATGCCAAAAAATGCAAAATCGTGCAAAAATGCAAAAAATGAGAAAGGCAACTCAGATGCTTGATTGCATAAGGAGAGATATTATAGTGGTTGTTTAAATTAATTTATTGGTTAATCCAAATAGGTACCTTAAAGGCTGGGATCATCCACATAGAAACAAGAACCCTGTAAACTGCTCTTAACCAGTTACTAACTTGCTGTTCTATCTGTAAAATAAAATGCAGAAACATTAGTTACACACATTTGCAAATATATGATAAGCATCCCACCGCTTTCAAAGCTTTTCAGTTAATACACTGGTAGATAAACTAAAGAACTAAATAAACTAAATACATGGGACCAAATTCATAGTCAGGAGTCTTTTCCATATGGTAGCCTCTGCTGTGGAGGCTATCATACGGCACTCCCCATGCCCCAGCAGGACCCTGCTTTAAGTTTTCTGCATGGAAATACTGAATTGTATGTAAGGGATTAGCCAAGCACATACTTCACAAATTAAATGCTTATGCCCACCCCCTTAAGTCTTCTTAATTCACTTTCTAGCACCACAGTTATAACACAAGTATCTAATTCAGCTACTTTAAGAATCTTGGAGTTGCTTGTATTATTTTCTAAACATCTGAGGTCTGACAAGTCATCAGTGTAGCCCAACAGCTGGCTGATATCATATATGATGAATTGACTATACAGTATATTCTCTTGAGATGAGAGCCATACATCCTGCAGGCATTGTTCATACAGTTATTTAATGATTTATAGTGAGCATGGGTACAACCTTCATAAAATGTTCTCATATTTAACAAAACCAGATTATTATAGTCTGTAATGTAAGTATTAAAATATCAGAAGACTACATTTCTGTCAGTTTCTGCTGCCTTGTTATTGATAATGGTAACTGATAGGCTTAGTATAGTTATTGGAATTCCTTTCCCAATAACAGAGAACATGTACTTTAAAGATTGGAAGCATTTACTACCTGTAACTGAGTAGAAAGATAAGTGGACAGAACAGAGGAAAGTCAAAGCTGGAATAAGTCATATTTTATGTAAAGTAAAAATTATGCTGCTGTAAACATTGTTGCTATATCTATCATTATACAAACAATAGAAATTTAACCTATATGCAGTACACAATTTTCTGACATAGGTGTGCATGATAATTAGTCATTTGAAGGAACATTAAACAATGCAGCAATAATGAGATGTCAGATAATGTACTTTCTTATTGGTTACATAACAATAGACGTCTTGTGATTTGTTATAACAGGAAATTGGTTACAATGAGAATGAATGTAACTATCTCATTCAGATTAAACACCTCTGCATAACTCAGCCAATTCCTTGATGTTAAGTAGAAAAACTAGTAATTTGCTCATCTTTTGAAATAGAACACATTAATCATAAGTGATTGACAGGAAAAAGAAAGCTTTGCGATCACATAGATATATCATCCATTAGCAGGGAACCAATTAAATACAATACATTCCTTTGATGACAGATGCTGCGAAGGCCAATAATATGTCATAATAGGAAGGCGCTAACATAAGTAATTAAAATATACTTACAAAAATGTGCAAGGGGTGGGGGAGATCATGTCTTTAAGACACTAGTAGCCCGATTCTATTCTCTACGATGTGTGACACCTATTAGATTAGCAAGCCTAATAGGTCCTGTTAAACTCACCCAATTCAATTAAAATTTTGATATCACCCACATTGCATGGTAAACCGATGTGGTATTTTGAATAAAGCAGAGTTTCTATATTTTTTTTATGAATGGGTGAGTATGCCGATATCCCTCCGCTGCTATCGCCGGACCAGGAATAGGCGAGTAAACTATCTATGCGGGGTAGGGAAGGTTAGGGTCAGGCTGTAGAGGAGGGAGGGTCAGGGTCAGCCTGCAGGGGAGGGAGGATTAGGGTCAGACTGGGAGATGGTGGGTTAGGGTCAGGCTGCAAATAAGGGAGGGTTAGGGTCAGGCTGCCAGGAAGGGAGGGTCAGGGTAGTGAGAGGGGAGGGTTAGGGTAAGAATTAGGGAATGGGGTGGTGGGACTATTTTTTTTTACAACTTTTCACATCACAGAGCTTTTGGTGCTCCGTGGATCGATTGCTATACCTCATTGAGGCATAGCAATCGAAATCGCAACCAGTTCGCAACTGGCTGGGGAGAAAACGGTTGATTCGAAAATCGGCCGCTCATACCGGAGTCCCACGCCCATTGGGCATTTTCATTTTGTGGGATACCTACAGACTACAAGTGGGAGTCAGGGCATGCTGGAGCTTTTAATAGCAGCGTGGGCTTGCTGTGGTCTGTAGTGCACTAATACAAGAGGGTTTATTAGGTTTACAAAATGTATAAAAACATTTTTTACATTTTTGCTATTGAAATGTATTGTAATTCGCACATCTCTAAGGTGCAAATTAAAATATGCAATTTTGGGCTCAACATAACGGTGATATTTACAATATCAGTGCAAAGTTTAACAACTGAATAGGAAAATAGTTTGGGCATGATGTTAGTGTTAACCATTGTATTAGAATGGCGTGCACAACTAAAAATTATACACTCCTGCTTCTCATAAAAATACATCAAACTTTATTGAGTAAAAACTACTTATATATTTTCAGCAATCATTTGTCTCAATGCATGTTTCGCATTCTTCATCAGGGGAGGTGTTGTTTGGACATTTGTTGTATACACTTTTATGAGAGGCCTACTAATAATTCACCTTAAAGGGAAATGGCTATTACAGATATCTAAAATCTAGAGGATGGAAACGTCACATCTATTTCAGCATTGCACATTGCAAGAGACTAATTATGGCCAATTACCACAACCCAGAAACGAATAATCTTTTGGGTATGTTAATATAGGACAAGTTGAATAACAAAATAAAATAAATACTTTGTAGATTTAATTAATTACACAAGGAAAAAAAAATTATGAAAAGTGTTACAAAAATACAAGGCAAAAGTCAAAAACTGAAAATGATTCATATTAAATTGGAAATGGTATCTATCTGTCAAAGGGATATATAATACATGTTAGTAAGTTAGTAAGTATTGCATATTTCCAAGTACTGTATTTCATGTATATAATGTATATAATCATATACATTGGTTTGTATATTTGTACTATTAATTTCTGTTTCTATTTATTTAACCATATGTGTTAATCTATGCATAGTCAGTACAGTTATAAGATTCTCACAGACAGATGATTGACAAAAAAAACAGACCACAACACAATAAACCCTTTCCTGTCCAGTGAGGCAGGCTAGTTGCCACCACTGTATATTGACTGATCACCAGAGAAGACGAAAAAAAAATATCTTCTCTAAGAATACTACATTTCTGCACACCTAGAAGCATAATCTACTGTATGCCTTTGAAGACTAGGAACCTCCCTTGCAAGGAAGCGGAAAATTACAATTCTAAGAAAAAAAAATCTGTACTTTTCATTTCCCCTTCGTGCATCAAAGTTAAAAATCAAATCATTCTCCACTGAATCAGGCAATGGTGACAGCATGTGGATATCAGTGCTGTAATTAAAAAGTCATTCAACTCACTTGGTAAAATGTAATTTAAGCTGTAGTCACAGGTTGCTTTCTAGCAATCTATTTACCTCCTGATATCCCCAGGCAAACAGAGGAGAGTGTGAACTGATCAGATTTTAGTTACCCTCATACATAACAGATTTCATTTCAAATTGTGACTTTAATAAATGGTGTTATTTATAACATAACAGTGAGATCTCGCTGCTTTGTAGAAAGTAATATCTAAAATGCTAACTTACAGCAGGAAAAGTTTTCTCAGTTTCCTTTATGTCATAATTTGAAAATTATCCTAGGAACACTATTGCAACCTTCCTAGGTCTGTTTATTCCAAGTAATGAATCAGTTTAACATGTAGGGGTTGATTCGGAGTGGCACATCTGCCTATTTTTTGGGCAGATGCGCAGCAGATTTTAGAAACAGCGCATGTGTGAGCATAAAAAGTCTGGCACATGCGACACATTGCAAATCCACATTTCTGGATGTTTGAAAATGGGCACTTTTAGATATGTAAAAGAGATTTAAGCTGTTACAAAAATGATCTGCGTGCGTGTGTTGCATCTTTCACTGATTGGTTTATAAAATGCAGCTGACACACAGATTTTATTGCAGAGGGCAATGCTTCATGGCACAGTAAAATGTTTTTAACTTGAAATCATTAAACTAAGCTAGGTATATTGCCAGTTTCCTAATAATCAACCACCTTTTCCTTTTACACACATTCTACTAAGACCAGTGTTGTGGGTAAGCAACAGATATGCATCATATATTTTTGAACTTTTGAGTTTTCTTAGTAGAAACTCTTTTGTAATTGGGTGTATTGAATGATCACGTGTTGCTGATTGAAACTCACAGAACCAGACATTATTATCTCTCTGTTTGCTTTACTACTTATGCAGATCTGCGTGTCAGTGGCATATGTAGGGGGGAGGGTTAAGGGTTCTTGTTGCTCAGAATATCCCTCACAGAACCAGCAGACAAAAAAGCCCATGGGCAAAATTTCCACTTTTATTTTTCACAATTTAGGAAATCTGTCCCTGGCAAGGTTCTGTGCGTGGTTTAAAGAATGCAAGCAGAAGAATAGCAGCAGCACCTCCCATGCTGTACAGCTGAGAAGGCATGTGTGGGAGTGCGTTACACACAGCATCACAGGTTCATATCTCCCAGATGTCCCATTTCCAGCGATGTAGTCCTGCTTTTGGGAGACTGTCCCACTAACTTTACAACTTGCTGCTAAAGATAAGAAGAGACTATATGTTTACTGCCATTCTAGGAGACAGATTTGTTCACAGATTTGCTCCTGTAGTAGCACTGCTTATATGACTGGCCACATCACGTGACTGTCGCAGAGAGTGAGAGACAGAGTGGGAGTGTCGCAGAGAAATGAATCAGAAGGGAGAAAAGAAAAAACATTAAAGGTAAGAGAATAAATAATAAGGAGCAGACATATGGAGGCTGGACTTATAAGCAGGGGCAGACATATGGAAGCTGTACATTTAAAGAGGGGGCAGACATAGGGATGGCTTCTAGTTATAGTATAGTTATAGTATATTTCTAATTGGTTACTCTACTATTTGAAACATGTTGTAGATTTTTAGTGTGCTCAGAAACCTGTTACTCCTAACTGTACCGCAAGTCATAGTATTCCAATCAATGGGCCGTATTCAGAGATCTGTTTCTCTAAAGTACGCAAATATACGCACGGCCGTAGCAAGGTAACACACATGACACTCTCCTCACATGGACGGGTTGAAGGTGAGTGCCTCGACCTATCCGTATGTTTAAGTGTGCATTTCCGAGCGTATATTGACACCGGACCCGCGTATCTAACTAACCGCGCCCTCACCTCACCCTCAAATGGTCATTTAAATGCCCCCCCCACCCACTTACACGCATCTTTCACCGGTTGGATTATAAACACGCCCCTTCGTACGGATCTTCCCACTTGCGATTCACAAGTCCGTGCCTAATGGACTTCCGTGCATAAAATCAACACAGATTGCGTAAATTTAGTTACTACGTATGCGCAGTTTATCGGATCGTAAAAATATGAACGGAACTTCACGCAAATACGGTTCTCTGAACACGATCCAATGTCCCATAATTAAAACTTAACCTAGCTGTGCAGCCTTTTCAATTTGCTGCAGAAGTTAAGTGTCCTCAATCAAACTAATATTTGGCAGTTTATAACATGTCCCTATTAGCAACTTCTTTGACCTTTTACCTCCACTGGATATTTCCACCCAAAATGCCTATATATTATCACGAATATACTTGTAAATAGCTTCCTGTATACTTGGGTTTTAACACGACGTAACAACATAAAGACATACTCCACCTCCCTGCCCAGTCATGTGTATCATGATCCCACCATGTCTAAGTAATACCTATAATATTATATTCCTTGTTCATTGCTACTAGTTCTAACTCCCCAATTTTACCTGTCAGGCTTCTTGCATTTGCCTCCCTTTGTTATTCCTTTTTGCTTTAATGTGGTTGTTTTTCTTAATGACTTTAACAAGGGCCCCTCCTTATTGGCTACACTTTCCCTCTCCCCTCTCCCCTCTTCACTCCTTTGACTCTTATTAAATTATCCCTTACTGCTCTCAATGTCCATCCCATAAATATTTACTTGCCCCTCCCCCTGAAGTCTAGCTTAAAATCACCTTCAACCTTCTAACCATCCTGTTCCCTGCCACAGCAGCCCATTCCTCATTCAGGTGAAATCCATCATGACAATAAAGATGGCATCTGACTGAGAAGTCAGCCCAGTGCTCTAAATTTTCAAAACCTTTCTTTCTTCTAGGTACTTGAAGTCATTTTTTAAGACACTCCATCTTCTTCTAACTTGGTCATTGGTGCAAACATGCACCAAGGGCCGGATCCAGAACTACGTCTGTCTTGCATGCGCAGTAGCTACTGTTTATTGAACTACGTCCGTCTATGGAAGACGGACGTAGTTCTGGATCTGGCCCCAAGACCGCCAGGTAATTCCCAGCTCCTTCCAACAATCTGTCCACTTGATTCGCTATATGTCGAGCACCCGGGAGACAACTCACTGTTCGGCATGCACAGTCCAGGTAACAGATTGCCCTATCTACCTTTCTAATAGTTAAATCCCCCATCACCACAATCTGCCTAGGTCCTCTCTAAGTCGGAGATATTGTTTCCCTGGTGTGTCAGTATAAATGTATTTCCAATAATACAGAAGATCCTAGGTCCAATGCTATACTGGGCACAAGCCAGCATTTCAAAGGGAGCAGTTAACATATCCAATTTAAAGAGCCATTTGGTTTCACACCACAAAATGGCATTATCATGATCACCCTTTCTAGGGGATTCAGGGATATAGTCAATGATTTTACATTTAAACTCCACCAAAATGTGTTGCTTTCAATAAAGTGCTTAGCCACAGGCAGGTTAGAAGATCCAGGAATAATTCCTATCCAAATTGTAGTTCAATGATGAAGACTTATACATTTCTTGAATGTCGTCCTAGTTTTGCGTATATAGACCAGTCCACAGATGCATCTTAACATATAAACCACAAAACAAGTGGTGCATGTCAAAATATATTTACTCTAATGCTTTTTACCTGACCTTGTACATAATTGTTCCTGGGAGCACAATTATCAGTTATGTAAGTTACATGGAGTGCCCCTCCCATCTCTCACCCACTCTCTCATAGACCCATATGATAACCATCTCTAAAATTTGTGCATTTACAATTGTATGTTGCTTGCTTTCTCATGCATAATAAATGCATTCCTCATATCTACTTGTCAAAACTCTAAAAGATCATCAGTTATTGGCTACTAAGGCCTATGTACAGCATTCATAGGCCATAGATGCATACATGCACTACAGGGTTCAAGCACGAATCTGGATCCTCAGGAAGCCTTTTCAATGGCTAGGCGGAACAATCCACCATACATACAGCATGTATGCATGGTGGGAAGGGGACGTTTTTATTCTATGGTAATGGCATAGTTAAGCTCTTATGCATGATCTCAATGATCCCAATGATAATTTTCTGTGGGGCCAGGGCATAAAAGTTAAGGTAGGGTACTGGACACAAAACTAAGGAACTTAGGAGTGCTCTATCGGAACTCCAGTGCCGCTGTGGACAAGTTACAATTGCAACGGCAGTGGACTTCTGGATCAGTTCCTATGTCCTAATGTACATACAGCGGCATAACTACAGTGTGTGCTGGGGGATGCAACTTTTACCTGCCCAGAGGTAAGTGGGGTTCGAAATGGCTTCTTCCGCTGCCCCCACTGTTCAGAAAAACCATGCCAACACTGAGGCAGGAAGGAGTGCTGCTTGTAGCGGCTCCTAGTGAAGACCTGTGGAATAATAGAATCCTCTATTAATCCTCTAACAACCTCTAGTTGTCATTTTATAGTGCTAGAATTAACTTCTTCATGGAAGAGATACAGAACAGTGACACTGCCTTGATTAAGAATCGCACAGATTTGAAACGCGTTGGATGGGTACTTGCTTGTCCTTTGAAGTTTTGCTCGCAGCATCAGCTGTTAGTGGCACCGTTCTTATCTCTTTCCCGGGTTTTAAACATCAGAGTGAAGCGGTGCTGTCCTGGGTGGGTAGCACGCTTTTTATTTCCATTTATTTATCTATTTATTTGTTTTAAATATTTATATATTCACCAATAAAACTTGTTATTTTACTCCTATGTCTCTCTGCATTTGACTATTTGGGGAAGAGAGGATCCGTTACTGGCACAGAGAAAAGGTTGTTTACACTCATCCTTGATTGACAGCGGTCCTTCCCGCGCCCTAGGGGACGCATCGGAAAGAACAGCTGTTTGGCTACTGAACTCTCCAGAGAAAAAGAGTGGGGGAAAAAGGAGGATAAGTACCGCACAAACAAAGATATTGAGTATAGTGCAAGACTAATTATTGGGATTGACCAATTAAATTTGCCCTGTATTTAAAATATGAGGGTGCTATCATGTGGCAATATTGATAAAGAAGAGATAGGTCCACGTTGGTCACCCTTAAGGATGTTACCCCGTTAGACAAAAAAGGGCCACATTTAAGGATGCACACCTCATAAAATACTAAGATATAACTTTTATTATTATATTAAAATAAAAGGAAAAAAGGGCAAGAACAAATAGAGTAGCCAGCGAATATTTAGACAGTGTTAATAACACACCTAAATTAATGGTTATAGAACCTAAATTATTGGTTGTATAATTATTGTATTATACAACCAATAATTTAGGTTATATAACCATTAATTTAGGTGTGTTATTAACGCTGTCTAAATATTCGCTGGCTACTCTATTTGTTCTTGCCCTTTTTTCCTTTTATTTTAATATAATAATAAAAGTTATATCTTAGTATTTTATGAGGTGTGCATCCTTAAATGTGGCCCTTTTTTGTCTAACGGGGTAACATCCTTAAGGGTGACCAACGTGGACCTATCTCTTCTTGAACTCTCCAGATACCACTTGCTTCCCACAGGACCCACTATCGTAAGAGGGACATCAATAATTGGAGACTTCCAGAGGATTTTTCCTACATCGGTCCGCTACATAGCGGTTACCCATTAATACTTTTTCGTTATAAATTTAATCACAGGGTTTATTACTGCATTTGGTTTAAGATCTATCTGCATTTTAGAAAGATTTGACTTTTTGATAAACTGATCTTATTTTCTATGAACTATTATTTATAATTTTTGACCAGGACTTACAGGTGAAATTCGAAAAATTAGAATATCATGCAAAAGTTCATTTATTTCAGTAATTCAGCTTAAAAGGTGAAATTAATATATTATATAGACTCATTACATGCAAAGTGAGATATTTCAA
>WWET01001390.1:270500-280792 GCA_011038615.1 Limnodynastes dumerilii | reverse complement strand
ATATATGTAAAGAGAGAGAGAGAGAGAGAGAGAGATAAGCCTTAAAAGTGGTTGATGGCTTATCATATATAGCAGAATATTGCTTCTGGTGATCTCCAAAAAGGGTAGGTAGTCACCAACGTTTCAATCAAATTAAGATTTTCCTCAGGGTGCAAATTAAACATACATAGATAAACAAACACAGCCACCAACCATATTTATAGACAAGTTAAAAGGACTCACCCAAATAGCTGTCTACACACTGCCTCAGAGCCGGAACTCACTGCAGGAGATCTTCCTTTACCAGCGCCCATGGCCCCAAAGTTCACGGCCTTCACATGCTGGTGGTTGCCATAGACAATGGGGGTAAACAAAAACAACAAATAGCACGATCATGAGATTTTTTTGTCAATTCATGCATAACACATTTCAGTTCCACAGACAAGGGTCAGGTATAAAGAAACGTCAACTGCTATATATATATATATATATTGTAACAAAGACGGCACTCAACCAAAATAAGCAACATGCTAAGGTGTCCAGCAGGAAAGATCCAAAGTAGATAGCAAAATAGATGTACTGGCACTCAAAGACTGTTAAGTCTTGCAAATGAATAGCAGACAATCCAACATTTCAGTGAAATATAATCACTATCATTAGGGAAACAACACACATAATGCTACACAAGCTCATATATATACAAAGAAGACACGTACTTACCGAAGGCACTGGTAGCCCTGAGACGCATGGTCCGACAGTGCACCGTCCGTTTGTCGCAGCGGGTGTGACGTCACACTGCAAGATCTGGTAACTATGGTAACTATAGACGCTACACATCGCAGCAAGACAGGCAGGGGAGCGTACAGCCTATTGCTGTGTAACCGAGGAGGCTGCTGCAGGCATGTGAATCGGAGGGCATCACGATGTCCTAAGGGAGTACTGAAGAAGCCATCACAATGCTGATGAAAGAGAGAGAAAATAAATAAAGCAGACAAGAAAGAGTGAAGGATCAATTGAACCTGAGGGATATTAAACTCCCTGTTTGGGAGCAGGCATGACCCCTGATTCACCCTGGTTTTACTGTGCAAGGGAGGGGGAGGAGCCCATTGATGAGTCATACCTGATATTTAAGGGTCTGCAGCCCAGAGTACGGTCTCTCTTCTTCATCTTCTTTTGTGGGATCCAGTGTCTGCAAAAACAGATAAGTGGACTTTATTGCTTTATTCTTTAATTATTTTTCTCTCTTTCTTGCTGTCCTAATATTCTTATCCCTGTATTTAATTTCCATTCTACCTTTATTGCTTGTTGGTTATCCTTCCCTTGTCTCTCAATCCAAATCACCCTTTCTCCCTCCCTCTCTCCTTTTCCCCTTTTTGAATTGTTTGGCTGCATTAAAGTTATGGGGCGCCGCAGGACCAGGAGGGAGACTGCCTCACCGGAGCTGATCCCCGGCACGCCACCGCCACGTGCGAGCCGGGGATTGGGCCTCCCCTTCCTTACCTCCTGCTGGGTCTCCGGCGACAGGGTTCTCCCGAAGGGGAACCCTTGCCGACCTTGTGGTTGAGGAATCCCCGGGGCCTTTGGATGGGTTACGGTCGCATGCCGGAAGCTGCACTTCCGGTGCGTGTCCAGCGGCTATCTTGGTAATGGTCACCGGAAGTGACGTGGCTCCAAGCCCCCGGTCCATTGGCAGTGACCGTAGCACCAGGAGAAGGCACAGAAGTGCTTCCTCTGCACCGCGGAGACCCCGTTATGCTGGCCAGCGGGACAGAGGGAGCATCAGCCAGCATGGTGAGGACAGGAGGGGTAAGAGTGCCAGGAAGAGCAGGTAGTTATGGAGGCACTGAATCTGGGAGTGACCTTTCTCACAGGCACTCCCAGCACCATAAATATAGAGGCAGAAGGCTGAGGCACAGGAGTATTCAGGAGAGGAGGAGGCATGGGTCTAGAGAGGGACTCAGCAGGCACAGGCACTGCTCTTCCCCCCACAGACATCATAGGCGACATAGCAGGAGGGACAGAAGTCAGTCCAAGGGCCATTGTTGCTCATCTCATTCTAGTTGTAGGAGTCATGCTGAGCGTCGCATATCTCACCGCTACCAGTGTTGCGCTTTGATTGGCCACGATTCCGGGAACTTGCCCCGTCTGCTTCCTTAACAGGGACCCTTTGCCCTCTACACATGTGGCAGGTGGCGTCTCAGGATTAGAGTCATCAGCTTTGCAGTCCCTTGCCCCCAAGACTTTGAAGACCTATAGGGCCGCCTGGGCAGGTTGGAATGCTCACCAGGATGCATGACTAGGTGAATCTGTTAGCGAGACTGTCTGCTTGCATGGGTACATGATGGATTTGTATGACTTGGGGAGATCCAGGGCATACATGTCCAGTACGTTAGCGGGACTGGCCTTCTTTTGTAAGTTCCACGGGAAGCCTGACATAACAAAAGACTTCCTTATGTCACAGGCGCTAAGGACGGAGACCCATTACTGCCTCTATTTTAGCCCGCCTCCTAGGGGCCAACGGAGTAGTTACGGAATCCCCCTAGTCTTCCGTATCGGGGAATTGAGGCCCACTACAAACGCTGTCTTCGGGTCTCCTAACGGTTAATGTGCGTTTGTTAGGTGACAGTTTACAGTGTAGAATACATGTGAGTAAGACAGACCAGACAGGTCGAGGTAGGTGGGTGACGCTGCATAGGGATAAAGACGTAAACATCTGCCCTTAGTGCAGTGTATTCACACATCCGCCCAGAGGGCTTCCCGGTTTGGCTACTGCACGCGGATGGAGTGCCTCTATCTAACTATCAATTCCGAGCTGTATTTCAGAGTTGTCTGTCCGAGATCGGCTTGGAGACTGCAGAGTTTGGAACACACTCATTCCGCATTGGGGCGGCAACTTCTGCAGCTGAGAGAGGCGCTTTGGTCACTGATATTCAGGCACTGGGGAGGTGGCGTTCCTCCGCCTACAAGCATTACATTCGCCCGCAGGAAACAGAGTAACACAGCTGTATATTGTAAAGTTAGCATGCCCCTCTTTTCTTTCCTTCCCTTCCGCCGAGGCCCTAGACGGAAAAGCGCTGGATTAGCCGATGCTGCTTGCTGCTTTGCAGGGGCGTGAAGGTATTTTTCCTCTTAACCTGGGGCACTACTTACTCCCCCTTACATAGAAAAGATCCCTGTAGGAGCTTTTAGGTTTTTACCTGCTCTCAGGGCTGACGGCACTCCCCTTTAAAACCTTAGCCAGGATGTGTTTATATGCTTGGCTTTATGTTTGAATTGAGCTCTATCATTCATCTCTCTTTACATTCTTTTTCAGCATGTGCCGCTGGTAAGCGGAGGTTCTTGGTTTTGGGCCTTTTCTTATATTTACTGGGCATGTTAGTGTTTCTTGTCACATGGCGGGACTGTTTCTGGGTTCGCTACTTTGCAATGTTCTGGTCGCCGAGGGATGCAATGGCCATCATTTCTTAACTCTGTGAAAAAAAGGATTTTGATCGCTTTGGTTTGCCAGAAGTAGTTATTCTGCACTTGGGAGGTAATGATATCGGAAGGTTGCCCATGTTGGAATTGACTTCGGCAGTTAGGCGTGATTTGCTTTTGGCTTTTGAACGTTGGCCAGGTGTTCATTGGGTCTGGTCGAACATTGTTTCTTGTCAGAAGTGGAGACACTCAGATAATGGTGTGGTCATGGATGAGGTGAGACGTAAGGTAAATAGGTCCGTCAAGAATTTCCTGTTAACTCATGGGGGGCACATTATTCACCATCCGGGCATTAAGTACAACATGCCCCATCTTTATCGGCCCGATGGTGTTCACTTGTCGGCTTGAGGGGATGGAGAAGTTTGTGGGTGATATTTTGAGCTTTCTTATTACCTATTGTGGTTGTGATGGTGGCGAGACCGGTTAGCTGGTATGGGGGCGGTCAGCAATTGCAAGTTGATATTGTCACCTGTTTTTGATGGTGGCGCCCGGTGCTTGACTGTTTTGAGGAGGGCCGCGTGAGCGGTCGCTGGGTTTTGCTTGGTAAGGGCAGGCTTGGCCGTTTTCTGGTCATTGCACATGGATGGAGCGCTTGGAGGAGTGGTGAGTGGAATACTGTGTCATCTGGTATTTGTTTATATGCTTGCTATTTGCTTATGTTGCCCCCATCAAAACTTAAAAGTAAATTTAATTATATAGTCGAATTCAAGAAAAATTCCCCCCTTTTTCTTAATCCACTAATAAATATGCCAAATAATTTTTATTAACCCAAAAGAAAATGTCAGTGTCAATTGATTGTGTGATGTCCCTTTTTGGGGTGTCTTGGGGTTTATTGCCTGCTCCTCAAACATGGGAAGCTTAACAGTAAAGTACACAATAAAATTAATCCCATAAATATAACCTCACCACAACAATCATAACATATGGTGATATGAATCAAACTATAGCAAAGAAAATCCAAACATCAAAAAAAAATTAATTATCAATCCTTGGCACTCTCAGGTTTAAATAACTGTTAAATCTGAATGATGACATTAGGTGCCCTCTTACCAGCCCCAAGATAGGGCAGGAAACAATATAATCCACAATAAAGCGGCACTCCAAGGATGTGAATAAATCAGATCACAATCAGTGTAGGTCCAACGTTTTGGTTTATTAAACCGTCTTCAGGGACAATTATAGCAATAAAATACAATGCAATACAGGTATAAATAACTTACCAACTAACACCTCACTTTCACCCCCACCATTAGGCGTGCAACGGGCCTGAGCCAGCCAATTTTAAGCACTGCCCACCCATCGGGCGCAACCATCAGGAACGCACAACTGTTCCTGTGACAACCAATATAAATAAAAACACCACGCGTGAATACTTATACATGCAGGGGCATGATCTAAACACAGAAATATATGTTAAAACAATGCGCTGTATAAGGAAGCAAAGGAGCGGCATCTGGTATATACCAATTAATTGCATAAGTTGCATATTTGCATAGGAAACGTTAACGCGACGCCATTCCCATGCCAACCAAAATACACAAGAACATAATGCGTGGATAACAACAAATGCAATGGCACGATCCGAGCACAGATATGCATGATAAAGCAATGCGCTATATAAAAAACAAGAGAGCGGCAACCAGTGTACAACAGGATCATAATTAATTGCATAGGGCATATAATAGGCAGAGAGTCCAGATGATGAGCAAAAATATGAAGATATAGTTTACATAGGTGTAAACATATCATAAGTGTAAGCAAACAATGCCAGCATCAGCTATAATACATGCAACCAAAGCAATATGCTCTATGGATAAATAGGAAAATAGCAACATATATAATACAGAATCATTACAATTCACATGGGACATGCAGCCAGACAGAAAGTCCAGGTAACAGACAGATAGAGAGAAGTGTAGATTCCATAGGTGTAAAGTACAGAAAGAAGTCCATCATGACATGAACGTCTAAAAAATACAAACAGTAGCATTAATACATTAATGCATCAAAAGCCTATTGGTCTGGAAAAGAAAATAGCTGATTAATCACAGATAAATCCTATATAATTCCTATATAATTCCAACATAGCACTGCCACTGGTCATGCACATATAGCTCATAGGAACGGGGTAAAGTTGAACTGTTCATTTAGTCCAAGCGGGGAAACAGTTCGAAAACGGTGAATCCAAGTGGACTCCAATTTTATTTTATTTTAATAACTTTAATCTCTGTTTAAGATCTGGTACATGGTCCACGATTTTGTAGCGGAGAGTTGATAAAGAATGTTTGCACTCGGGCTACCGGTTGCTCACTTGGTCTTCCTGCAATGGCAAGCCTAATAGCCGACCTACGAAGGGCCATCCCCTCGCGAAATTGACGCTTAGTGTTGCCGACGTAGTATAAGCTGCACGGACAAATAATTATATATACAAAGTACGCTGAAACACAAGTAAGATGGTGTCGTATCTGAAACTTTTTGTTCTTCTGCGGATGAGAAAATGTAGTGTCACAGTTGGCGGTAAACGCCGCCGGACTTACCCGCGGCCACGCTCCTCTGTCTCCATATGTTTGCCCCTTATAATGGCCAGCCTCCATGTCTGCCCCTTATTATATATCCAGCCTCCATATGTCTGCCCCTTATTATATGTACAGCCTCCATATGTCTGCACCTGTTTATATGTCCAGCCTTCATATGTCTGCCCCTTATTATATGTCTAGCCTGCATGTCTGTCCCTTATCATTATTGCCAGCCACCATGTCTGTATGTATGTCCTCTATTACCAAAGCCAGCCTCCATCTGCCCCCTATTGCCAGTGCCAGCCTCCATCTGCCCACTATTGCCAGTGCCAGCCTCCACGTCTGACCCCTATTGCCAGTGCCAGCCTCCATGTCTGCCCCCAAATGTCAGTGCCAGCCTTCATCTGCCCCTTAATGCCAGCCTCCATCTTCCTCCTTATTGCCAGCCTCCACTGCCCCCTTATTTCCAGCATCTTCCTGCCCACTTATTGCCAGCCTCCATTTGCCCCCTTATTGCCAGACTCAATATATCCCCTTAATGCCACCTCCATCTGCCCCGTTAATGTCAGCCTCCATCTGCACCCCTTAATGCCAGCCTCCATCTGCCCCCTTAATATCAGCCTCCATTTTCCCCCTTATTGCCAGCCTCAATCTGCCCTCTTAATGCCAACCTCCATTTTCCCCTTTATTGCCAGCCTCCATCTGCCCCCTTAATGCCAGTCTCTATCTTCCCCTTTATGCCAGCTCCTATCTTCCCCCTTTATGCCAGCCTCCATCTTCCCCCTTTATGCCAGCCTACATCTTCCCCCTTTATGCCAGCCTCCATCTTCCCCTTTTATGCCAGCCTCCATCTTCCCATTTTATGCCAGCCTCCATCTTACCCCTTTATGCCAGCCTTCATCTTCCACTTTTATGCCAGCCTTCATTTTACACCTTAATGCCAGCCTCCATCTTCACCCTTAATAACAGTGCCAGCTTTCATGTCAGACTTTTTATTACTTACCTTTGATGTCTCCAGACTTCCTCCGCGTTGCTCACACTGTCCGGCACTCCCTCTCTCCTCGCGGAGACCATATAGGTTAGGGTCACTGACATTCAGTAACAGTTTTGGTAATACAGGGCTCCCATATAATAAGGGGCAGACACATGGACGGTTGTTAAATAAAAGGGGCAGGCACTAGACCCTCTGGTCTGGGCGATGTAAGACACACCCACTTTCCCAGACATGCCCACTGGGTGGTACAAGACACACCCCCTTTACCAGGCCGAAAAATGTTGTGCCTCTTTTGAATGCTCAAATGTTGGGAGGTATGCTTTATCCGTGCTGCTTCCCTGGTGCACTTTGGTCTGCTCTATGCTTTCCAGATTAGTGGTTAGGGTTTGGAATTGGGGTTAGGTTTAGGGTTTCGGCATTACAATATTCGATCAGACAGGAGTCGTAGTAATATGATCAAAAACAGCTGATCAGTGGCATTTCAGAGCTGGCATTTTTACTGTTGAAAATCAACTAATTGGACCAACAAACCACATTCCATTTTTTGTGTTTTTCTTTACTAAAGCTCTAGCTTCAAAATTCAAACTTAATGTGCAATGTGGTAACATCTTGCTGCTATATAGCAATTACATGTGATCGCTAAATAAACAGCCAAATGTGACATCATCACACTCAATATTAATCCTTCATATACATCTTCTCATTGATATTTTTTTCTTTTTGTGGGGTCCATTTACTATCATTAGCGCATCGAGCGCAAATGATAGCAGACAGGCTCGCTGCGCCTCACAGCGAGCCTGCCAGGACCGCGGGTAGTATTTACGAATACTTACCCTTCTGGCGACGTCCCACAATGGTCAGCGAGCCTTTCGCTGACATCATTCGACCACGTTCGTAAACTACGTCCCGGGGGATACGCAGAATAAAGGCATATTCACTAAGCATGCGCCGTGACAAACAGTCAGGTAAGTTTAAAAACCATTTTCTTTGTATGTTTTTTATTATAAATATCATTATTATTTAATTATTAACTAAAAAAGGAATATATTTTTTTTCTACTTTTAGTTAAATGTATTTTACTAAACTGTATTCCAGCGGTCTCCTGATATGTATCCTCATTTTTCTCCCCCTAATAACAGCTATTAGGGGGAGGAAAAGGGGGATATATGAGGAGATCGCTGAATTACTTACCCTAACACCATCTTCAGATGGTATCATTTAATGTGTCGACGTGGATTGTTAAAATCTTTGTTTTTATATGTTAAAGTCCGTTTTCACATTCTGTATCCTAAAGATCGCCTCCCAATATGGAGAGCATCCTAGTGACCACCCAATACCGAAAGCATCCTAGTGTCCAATAACCAGTACAGAGAGATCTCTATCCAGCTTTGCATACTTATGTCTGCACTGAATTCAGCTTTCTCCGGACCTTACAGTGTGCTCATGAAAATAGTTTCTGTTTCCTTTGTTTTATTACATGATATAAAATGCATGTTTTCATGCATCAACAAAGCCTCAAACATTAAAATGGCATCAAATCTAAAGGTCCAGAAAGGTGAAAATGACTCCTTTCCTATGATTACATAACATAGCACTAAAACTTGATGGGGTTGAATCAGCTAAAGCGAAAAGGAGAACATTTGAACCTTTGCAAAACCATGGTAAAGGGAGCAAATTTTGTATTTGCTGACAGACCCCTATTCAGATTTAATAACGCACGGGGACTTACGCAAGCTCGTGCCAGATGTGAGATCGGATCTCTGTGCGCACAGAACTTGTGCGGACACGTATGTCAGGACGGTGCATGCATTCTACATCACTAAATCCGGCAACGGGGCAGGACCAGGCATGCAGAGTGGCTGCAATTGGCAGAGTTTAGGAGTTCCGCGCGGATCTGTGTGTGTATGGATGTAGATCTGCACGGATAACATAAAGTTGTTCTATGGACACGGAAGTGTCCTAAGCTATGCACAACAGAGGGGAGTAACAGGGGAATTCAATCCCCTCTTCCGTGCGCAGTTCCAGACCTCCGGGTAATGCACAGATGTCTGGATACAGGAGACGTGTCCTAGCTTAAATTTAACATATCAAATAAAATATAAAGCTAAACTTCTCAGTAGTGTGTGGGCTAAATGCCATAACTGATATCAAAGGGCTGGATCCAGACCCCCGCACGTTCTTCGAATGTGCAGGGGTCTGTCCGTGCGAGAGAGAGAGGGGAGTGCACGCCCCCTGTCACTCCCCTCTCTCGTGCAGGCGTTATGGCAGCTTACGCTGCCTTAAGGTGCTCGCACGTATCAGCGGTCCATACAACCGCTTTTCCGCACAAGTGTGGGAGCCCCCTCCCACACTGAAAATTTTGAATGCTTCCCCCCCACTCACTTTAGCGGGCAGAGGGGAAGCATAGCCCATTTGTAGGCAAATGGGATGTACAGAACTGTAGTTCCGTATGATTTTTGCTACGCTAGAGTTACAATCGTAACCCTAGCGTAACATCTGGAGGGAGCACGCGCACGCGCCCTCCAGTCAAAACAGGCCACTTACGCAACTTGGGTGCGTAAGTGACCTGTCGGTCGCAAGTCTGGATCCGGTCCAAAGTCAGTATTTTCAAGCATGTGAAAAATGCAATTAGTTTGCAGCCCTCGCTTGGCAAAATAGCTTGTTCAGGAGTAAATATTACTCCTCTTTTGGCTTTTGCACTTTGCTGATTCAGTCACTGAACAGTAAATAATCCACCATTGCCACAGATTAACCAGTATCATATGTATTTACATTTATTTTATAACAATTGCATTCTAGTAACAGTGTTAAGAATATACAGTATATGTAAAACCACAATATCTAAAACATGGTAAATGTGATGGAAAGATAAATGCCCACAATCAGCCATATTAAATGAATTTTATTATAAACGTATCAGAGCTGGTGAAGAGAACACAAACTCTCAGCAGTATAAATATGACTAAATAAGGGCTAAAGTCCCAACACAATATTTTTTTTAGGTACCTATGTTAGTAGCAATAAAAATCAAGACTATGGACCAGATCCAGACTCCCACAAGGTTTCCGTACGTGCGGAATTCTGTCCGTTTGATAGAGAGGAAGAAGTGCACGCCCCCTGTCACTTCCCTCTCTCGTGCAGGCTGATCCGCACTGTACAATTACCATGCTTCCCCCCACCCACAGCCCATTTCCTAGGGAGTGCGCTCGTACGGAACATCTGGAGGGCTAACTCTGGATCCGGTCCAATATTGTGAATTCTGAAGAGTATCTATCTATCTATCTATCTATCTATCTATCTATCTATCTATCTATCTATCTATCTAT
>WWET01001390.1:239421-255062 GCA_011038615.1 Limnodynastes dumerilii | reverse complement strand
GCTGAACAAAGGGGCATCTCTATAAATTAGGTACACAAAGTGTCCAGGCTCGCTGCGATGATAAGCGATCCTGGAGCACTATCGTTCATAAGATTTATAGGATGCACTATAAATAGAGCCCTATATATCTTTAATATCAAAATACTCTGCATACACTACACTGAATGATTTGCTATTTAAGGGCCTTTATTATTTAATAAAAAAAATATATGTTTGAAACACACAAACTTATATAGGCTGCTGCATTACACCTCTCAGTTTATACACCTTTACCTGTTTCAAAAGTGTGCTCATTTTCAGTATAACCTATCCAGAGTTGCTAATGTCAGCACTCTGATCAGGGCGCACGCATTTTAAACAGCGGATTTGCATATACTCTGTTCTTAAACATCTGGATCATGAAACTCCAATAAGTACACTTTTGAACTATGCACATGGATATGTACAGGGAAATGGGCTGCTTAGTGTAATGCAGTAGCCTATACAATGTCATTGTGGCTTGCTAGTGTGATCATGTTAAGTCATAGAAATTGCCTTCTTTTAATAATGTTTTAAAAACAGAAAAAAAACGCAATAAAAAACAATTTTTATAGAAAAAAAACCCTAAAAAAATGCAATAAATATAAAAAAAATGCCTGTGCAAAATGCTAGTATATACAACAAGAAGCTGCTATTTCTTAAATGTTATACTGAAATGATAATTGCAATGTGAAACTAGCCAGTATGCTGTAGTGTAGTAACTGTGCACAGAGGATTTCATAGAAGAATTTCCACATTGGTCAGGGGTTGCGCCATCCCTGTTTCCGTATAGGATTTCTGGAGGAAGTGACATGGCAGCTGTTTCGCCTGTATATATGAAGGAACACAAGGGCAGAACAGCTCCTTCCCTGTCCGCTAAAAATCGCAATACTTATGAAAAGAAACCTTCTGTGTTTGGACTCAAGGGACCTGGGGCCCGATTTACTAAGCTGCAGGTTTGGAAAAGTGGAGATGTTGCCCATAGCAACCAATCAGATTCTAGCTCTCACTTTCCTATTACATACTAGAATATGTCAGCTAGAATCTGATTGGTTGCTATGGCCAACATCTCCACTTTTCCTTTCCCGCTGCTGAGTAAATCAGACCCCTGATCCAGACCTCTGCACGAGTTGTGTACGTGTGACGGTCTGGAAGTCCGCACGCTAGGGGGACATATCCTCCCATGACCCCTATTGCATGAGGAGTTATAATGACATACACTACATGTCCATAACCCTACCCTAACTTACTGCATGGATATGCCTTCCCATCTGAATGCATCTGTGCAGGATGCCTTAGTCCTCCCATATTGCATGCCAAACCCCACCTGCCTTGAGGGTATTAGCCATGCAGAAGGCATAACACATATCCTTGTATGGATCTCATGGGGATCCATGGTGTAACATCTGGCGTGCGCATACACAGTATCAAGATCTTGCTCTTTATAGGCTTTTGATGAGTTCTGTAGAGAATGGAATCAATTAAAAGTTGTACTGGCTGAAACCAGCGTCGCACAGCCAGGTGTAAAATAGTAAAATAGGTACAGCTGTAGCCCTCAGCAGAGCCATGTTGCAAATTATGGACCTGATTCAGAGATGGAAAATAAGAGAGGAAAGTTACTCCTTGGCTAAACCATGGTGATTGCAGGGGAGTCATATTTCATCTGTTGCAATCAGTATTAGAGATGAGAGTTGATGTTTCCTAACCCAAGTCTAAATAACAGTGTGATAGTAAAGCTGGTCAGTATCTGTGTGCAGTAAGCAATTCAAAGATATATCCAGCATGCAAAGAATACAATTAACTTGACTCCCCCTGAAATCAACATGGTTTAGCCCAGGAGTAACTTTCCTCTTATATTTTCAATCTCTGAATCAGGTCTAATGAGTGCAAATAAATGATAATTCTCTTGCATGCAGGGAAAATCCTTTGCTTTTGCACTTAAAACTCGCACACTGCACAGCTTTATTTTTAATCTGTAAATTAGAGTTGCTCTAGAAATCTTCACTTCTCAACTTTACTTCTGTTTTCACGGTTTAAATCTTCCCTTGCAGTACAGCAAGGTGTTGCTCAGCTCCACACTTGCCCCTGTTTTGCCCCTACTCAAACTCAGACTCTGGATGAGCCCCTTTATGTAATGGAATTGTTTGGAGTATTCGGCTTGCTGTCGTAGTATATACAGTATATACAACTTTATTACATTAATTTATTAATGAACTATATAACTGTATATGTATATATAGAAGTCTGGTCTAAACATTAATTGTCCCTATATTTCATTATAACCTTAATCTTTCTCAGTTCTAACTAATTCCAATTAGAGGTGTAGCATTGATTAATGGCATCGGGAGCAAGTGAATGCTATGGCGCCCCCCATCCCTGTCCTACTGTAGTGTAGTGGGTCAGGGAGCGGGTTAAGAATGTTCCCTGACATTTGCTGGCTAACAGGAAGTGTTGTTTTTACTTAAATGAATATTGATTGTTGGGTTCTCCTCTTCGTGCCTCACATTGATTCTTACTGTACTGAAAGTCTGTGGAGAAAATGAAGATGCTGCCATTACACATCTCCCCCACCCCCCATTACATAGTTCCCTTCCTCTGTTATACATCTGCCTTTCAGTCTCTTCCCCCTAATGACATACCTGCCTTATTGTGCCCCCTCTCCAATACACTTCCGCCTCCATACACATGGTCCCCCTTACATTTACACATCTTCCTCCCTGTCCCCTTTACATTACACATCTCTCTCTCTACCTCCTCTCCATTACACATCCCCTTCCTGTCTCCCTGACATTACACATCTATGGACATTGCACAATATATAAAGCACATGTGGGGTATAATATGGATCTAGGAATTATACATACTATAATATGTGGTTTATATTATATTAATTTATACATAATGAATTATTGATGAAGATATATAGTATTTTTTATAGCACCCTTCATGACCAGAGTTCTATGCCTCTGACATAAAATGGTTAATCACAATGGACCGGATCCAGATTTAAGAGAGTCAGGTGATTTACGCACGCAAGGTGCGTAAATCACCTGACTGAACTGGCATGCGCCCTCCAGATGTTACGCTAGGATTACATTAGTAATGTCATTTATGTCCTTCAGTGCTCGTGTGGCCCACAGTATGTGGGCAGAACTACATGAGCACTGAAGGACAGATTCAGAGAACATAGACGGTTTATTATTAATGGTTCACCAAAGCACAGTGGGGCAGATCCACAACTACACTTTTCCGCGATTTTACGCGTAGCAGAGACGTAAAATCGCAGAAACGTACGCACTGCGCATGCGCACCATAGAAAATACGCACATTCACGTAGCGTAATTGTGAACGTATAGGAGTTTCACGTATGTGTCACGTAAATACTTACGTGTGGGCTAGCCAATTTTACGTGAGGCAACAATACGTGCGATTTACGTGAAGTAGGTGGAGGTTTGTATGTAAAGTGTACAGTATGGGCGTGCTAAGCTGCATACGTTCACGTAGTCTGCACGTCCGTTCGCGAACGTATGCTGTTATGTTTGAAAAAGTTAAGGTAGGGTTTGGGTAGCGTATTTTGACTAAATACGTCCGTGCAAGGGGTGTGCCGAGGGGAGTGTAGTGAACTTACGTGTACGAAAATACGCTCCGCTAATAAACGTACGGCACACGTAGTTCAGGATCTACCCCATTGTGCTTAATGTGATAAAACTGACAGTTATGACTGCCTCTCTCACTGCCGCATCTCCTCTCTGATAAATGACACGCCTGTCTCTCTCTCTCTCTCTCTCTCTCTCTCTCCCTCCCTCCCCCTGGGTGTGATCAGGCTTGGGCTAATCAACAGCACTTGTGCTCTCCTGATATAAGTGTTTCAAAGACAGAGGGTCAGGACTCTTGACGGTGGAATTGCTGTCCAAGGGTTGAGGTATGATAGGGACCACTGGAACACCTAAAGAGTCGTGTGAACTATGCTGTGACACTTGTATGCTGCACTACAAGAACAACTTGCTGTTGGTGATATTGCTGACCTGTTATGCTGTCTGCCTGATAGAAAATAAAAGAACTTGACTTTATTTCCTCCATGTGATGTGCTCCTTTATCACAATATATATAAATAAAATCTTTATTAATCTATGATATAGTAAAATAACCATTCAAGGACTGCATCTATAATGGTTCATACACCTTTTTTTTTTTTACCTGAATCCGTCTGTTTCTCCTATTAAACAAAGTTAAAAAATGACATCCAAATAGCATCCTTGCCCTTTAATGATCCCACTTCCTAATTTTTTTTAGAAGCCACTTCACCAAAATGTTGCAAAATCTGCTGACAGTGTGTTCTTGTGACATTTAGCAAATAAAATTAAAGTGAAGCTTCAGTAACAGGGTTGTTACAATATTCTTGATGATGTCTAGACATTGGCTTTCTAAAAATAAAAAATAAAAACAGATTTGCTTTTGGTAGTTTTCATTTCTGATCAACTGACTATCTCAACCTAGTCATCATTTGACACCAAGGACTAGAGTTACTAAACTGGGAAAAATCAAAAGTGGAGATGTTGCCAATAGCAACCAATGAGATTCTAGCTCTCACTTTCCTATTTCATAATAATGTCAGGTAGAACTTGGTTGGTTACTATGGGCAACACCGCTACTTTTCCTTTTACGCAGTGTAGTAAATTTAGCTCCAAGAATTGACAATAATATCATAGTTGTTTCACTGAGGTGACAGACTACTATACTGCAGTATGACCAATGGTACACTCTAGACCAGGGGTTCTCAACCAGTGGTACTAATACCATTGGTGGTACTTGGACTCAGGGCAACTGGTCAAGGTTTGTTGGAAGTACGATAACAAATGGCAAAGGACATAATTGATCAAATATCTTGATATCTTGGGGGCTAAATTTCATATATACAAATTGCACCTTAAAATCACTACAAAAATATGTAAACAAAAACCGTGAAAATATATGTATAAGGCATTGGTTTTTGTCTCCATGATATGCAAGGTGATACTTGACATGCTTCCATAGTGGGTAACTGGTTCTCTCCCAAAAAAAAGTTGAGAACCGCTGCTCTAGACATTATGGACCGGATTCACAGTTAAGCGTGGAATAAGTACGCACTGATTCGCAAAACAACGCACCTAAGTGGCAAGGCAACTCCCATGACACTCCCCTTGTACTTACGGATTTTTACAGACTTCTGCCACCATAGGGCGACCTTAACTCTCCGTGCATATATTTGTGCTTAAATTGCTTAGGTACATGCGTACCGCGCCCTTATTAGGTCATTTAAATGCCTCCCCCCACCCACTTTCATGTAACTTCCTACTTACGGAGGACTGGCACAACCCTCCATACGTATCTCACTAAGCATGGATTTAAATTCTTTACCTAATGTATTTCCATGCCGAAATCCTATGTAGCTTGCATAAAAAAAGTTACTACGCATGCGTCATTTAACCGCACCTAAAAATACGCACGGAAAAAGCGTCACTTTCTTAAGCATGAATACGGTACAATAACACTGCCTTAAGGCAGCCTTAATTTACATGTGTGGATCAGCGGCCCGTCCGACTGTTGATCAACTTGTAAGTGGGTAATCCAACCCACCTTGGCGGGCGGAGCGGAAGCACAGCCCTTTTCCTCGCACTTCCTTTGGTTAGTAGTTTGCTTTCCAACTTATTCCAACTCGCAAAACCTGGGAGGATTGACATCGAGTTGGAGAGGCCTAGTAACTTTTAGACTTGTGTATCATTCCAGCATTACTGTCCAGTCAGCACAGCACAATACAACGTGGTTGACTTTTTACAGTTCCTTTGTTCATCGGTTTTCACAACTTTTCCCTAAGTCAGGTCTTACCAACCTGTTTCCTCCCAGGTGTTCTTAAACTACAAGCATCAGCATGCTTTGTCAGGTAAGTGTAGTGAAAGCCTTGTGGGGCTTGTAGTTTCACAACATCACAAGTTGACCAGTCCTGCATAAACTATTTTGTAGAAGAATACATTTGTTCTCACCCTTCATAGGGATCATCTACTGAATAGGTATTAAAGGTCATCTATATGTGCATAAACTCACCTGCATTTGTGAATGAGAATTTTTCTTCACATTTGTTTTACTATTATAATTTTTGTTTGCTTTGTTGCTATTGTTAGTTGTGACAGTTATAAAGTCAAAATGCAACATATGAAACAACTGTGTTAAAGAAAAATCCATGAATAAAGTTGTAATGTGGCTTTAACTGTGAAGAGAAAGGAGGTAAGACGATGGTGGCATTTCACCCTGTGTTTGTCGTCATCAAGTCCAACAATTTGGCAGGCAGTCCCCAAACTATTTGCATATAACCACTTTACCAGGTAATTAGGGGAAAGCACCTATTTATACATAAGGTACAGTAGGAACACCCAAGGACACCAAAGAGATATTCAGAGGTTACTGTTATTGTGTTATGTTTGAACAATTTTTACTTCTGCATAAATGTAATGAAAACTTATTTTCCTTCATAAGTTACAACTCTTGTTTCTTAAAGTTCAGACATATAGGGTCCTATGTGTGTCACACAACATACAGTTTACATTTTTGAAGGTTAAGGCATGGAAGTCAGATAAAATCTATCCGTGAGAGGGGAGTGTCACGGTGTTGCGCTTGGCTCTTGCATGCGGATATTAGCAGCGCTGTGTGTGTGCGCAAATCTCTCTTAAGTCTCCTTTAGGTCTGAATATGGTCCATAATTGCCACCTGCAGCCATTGTCTGACAGTTTGCCCACTTGTGTTTGAGCGTCTATCCCTATTTTTCAATATTGATGACCATGTTCAGACCCAAGAGCGCCTTCCATGGAGTCCGGAAAATACGCACCTAAGTCACTAGTGTGCTCCCAAGACACTCCCCTCTGATAGGCAGACTTATCTGACTTCCCTGACCATAGCCCTACCTTAACTTCTCCCCGTGTATTGCTGTGTACACGGAGCATACTGACGTGCAGAAGTCCCTAACCCAGCCCATACTGTGCAATTTAAATGCCTCCCCCCACCTACATTGCATTTTCTCGCATGTACGGCGTATTGTCATGTCCCATCTGTGTTCTGTGCAAGCAGGAATCAACTCCGTACGCATTGAGATCTAATACGTAACATCTGCCATGCGCATGCGATGATATTGCTTTCAAACGTCTTGCGTACGTCCCCTTGCGTTATTAGGTCTGAATCCGCTCTGATCTTGCCATAGGTATGTTATTTATATTATACATTGCGCAGGCTTTATAAGATCTTGAGCCTGATTCACTGCCCCTTGACCCGCCTCCGTTTTAAGGAACCTTATAGCACTTAAGAGTGACATAGGGCTTCCTTAAGTAACCATGCGTATATTCCTTCTTAATAAGGATAATATGCATGTAGAAAGCCTTCTCCCGTCCTTCCAGCTAATCTAAATCCCTCCCCCTCCCACTTCTAACTTTAAGCTCCCCGAGGCGACATTAGCACGCCTCCTTCTGCCTAAACTACTAGTGGTATGTAGATTGCATAAATGACCTACTACGCATGCACAGTAGCTCATTACGGAAAAGACCGTGCTTAAGAAGCAGCTGCTTCTTAAGTGTGTATACACTCCCTAATGTTGTAAGTAGGAATCTTTAAAATATGTTGTGTATATAATATAGTTCCTGTATACTATGATATAATGAGGACATTTCAGATCTGTTGAGGCACTGCCGGAATTTTGTATTGTTTGATTCACTTTCATTCACCAGTCTGGTCACCCTGGAAACCTCTTTAATATGTCAGCCGTGGTGCCAATGGTTTTCAAGGTCTGTGTGGAGCCTTTGTCTACAGTGTGTAGAGGTGACAGCAGGAAATCTACTAGAAGAATGGTGTGAAATTGCAGCCAAGTTTTGTGGATTGTTTTCTGTAGCACAGTTTCTCAGCTGGGAGGTGCTGTACCCAGGACACGCATAGACTTGAAGCAATTCATACACGGATCACATGTTGCCTTTTATACATGGAATATTGCTGCATACAGACATTTGTTTTTACTTCCTGGTGCTGTCAACTGCAAAAAGTCTTTTTAGATGTAGAGGACAAATGTTATTGAGGATCAGTCTAGTTTATTTTGGGCTGAGTGTATGATTATTATGGGATGCTGTTGCCATATGGCCGGCTACAGGCTGCAGAGGTTGTAGCTGGTAAATTATTGTTAGGCTGCAGCGGCTGTGGAGGTTATAAAGTTAGGGTTAGGACTTAAGGGGAAGCTTGGAGCTAAGCTGCAGGGCTTTAAGGGTTAGGGTAAGGCTGTGAGGAATGGAAGGTTAGGGTTAGGCTGCTGGGCATACAGGGTTTGGGTTAGGATGCAGGGAATAGAGGGGTAGGGTTAGGCTGCTGGGCATAGAGGGTTTGGGTTAGGCTGCAGGGAATGGAGGGTTAGGGTTAGGCTGCTGGGCATAGAGGGTTTGGGTTAGGCTGCAGGGAATGGAGGGTTAGGGTTAGGCTACTGGGCATGGGGGGTTTGGGTTAGGCTGTGGGGAATGGAGGGTTAGGGTTAGGCTGCAGGGAATGGAGGATTAGGGTTAGGCTGCTGGGCATGTGGGGTTTTGGTTAGGGTGTGGGGAATTGAGAGTTAGGATTAGGCTGCTGGACAAGGAGGGTTAAGGTTAGGCTGCAGGGCATAAAGGGTTAAGCTTAGGACTGAAGAAGAGGAAGATGAGGGTTAGGCTGCGTGAGATGGAGTGGTAGGCTTAGGTGTGGGTTAAGGGAAGGGTTAGATAAAAGATGTAGCTTTCAGCGGATGACTTCATGACTCCAGAAGTCTCATCACCGCCACTCTCTGCAATTATACGATGGTCTTTCGGAAAAAATAAGACCATTGTACAGGCAAACCACATCCTATTGTTCCAATTATTTATTTATGAATACTATGTTGCAAAAATTTCACAGCGCCATCCATCTATACGCAAAAGTCATAACCGTCACATGATACAAGATACAATAATCACTTCAACTTCATTTTAGAAAGACAAGAGATCTTGTAGGGAACAGCCATTACAGTAGCTGTTCAATGCTGAGGTTATTTATGGGGCTTTGTGTAAGAGGCAAGGTCATGCTCAGAGGAAGTTGTTTCCGTTCCAGGAATCTCTACGTATTTCATAAATGATATAGCGAAGAGCCATTCGTGCATCTATAATAGGTGCAGGGTGTGCAGTGCAAACTGGCTGCTCAGAACAGCCGCTCAGAACACCAAAATCTATGTATATAGATGGAAACATAGAAAGTGACGGCAGATGAGTGCCACACGGCCCATCCAGTCTGCCCAGTTGTTTATTTAAAATTATACTGACCCTAGACCCTATTTACCCTCAATTTAGTTTGAGATTTAGGATATACTTATCCCAGACATGTCTAAACTGTTCTACTGTGTTAGCTTCAACCACCACAGATGGGAGGCTATTCCACTTATCTACCACCCTTTCAGTGTAGTCATTTTTCCGCACGTTTCCCCTGAATCTACCACCCTCCAGTTTATATTCATGCCCTCATGTTCTATTACACCTCTTCTTTTGAAAAATGCCCCCTCCTCTAGCCGGTCACAACACTTGATAGATGTGACAGCTGCTATCATATCCCCCCTGTCCCTTCTCTGCTGCAATCTATAGACATACAAAGGGGTTCTGTGGTAGAGTAATAATTTTATTGTATTTAATGTAAATGAGTTTTTTAACGTAAAGGGCCGGCCCTAATTTTTATTATATATCTAAGGTGGACAAGGGGGACACATGTGACGCTGGGCACAGGATGACAAGGCATGCTGGTGCTTGTGGTTCTTGTGGTTTTAGTTATTTATTTTATATATAGCGACGGGGGCGGAGGGATTAGTTTATTTATTATAAAAAGATTTAAAAAAAAAAACAGACTTCGGTAACCTGCGGATGACTCCAACTGTGGGTTTAAAAAAAAAAAACGTTTTGCAATGGGCTATTCAGAGTTGCATGTTTCAACAGAAGCATGCAATTCTGCATGGGATGTTTTAGTGGATCCGTCTTACGGAATCAGCTTCTAAATCTGCATGCAGATGCAAAAAGGTAATTAGAACAATCTGCAATATGTTAAAGCTTGATACAGATCAAAATCATAGAGGAATCATGTCGAAATAAGAACATTTGACATTGTAACTGTTCTGAAAACCAAATACTCTTGCAATGGAATTGCTATTGGCAATGCTCACTAGGAAATTTATAAACTCCGTCCTTGATTAATCAAAAGGTTCAATTGCCAAATTGACTGTCTCTCAATTTAAAGGTGCCATTTGCAAAAAAAATATTAATATATTTTAATACATTGTGATACTTTAACTTGATATTGCCATTTTTAACTTCCCATAATTGAAGTCATATAATGGTATAATGGGCTTTTAACTTAGTCCAACATTTCAATGATATATTTGGCAACAAGGTTGTTTGAGCAACTTCTAGATGCTGTTTAAATATGTGGTTTAATAAGAGGGGAAGTTTCTATGCATTCATATGATGGGAATAAGAAATACATGTGGACACTGAGTCATCTGTTTGGGTGTAAATGCAACTGGAAATTCTTCTGCCTCTAATTAAGATCAATTAAATTACTGTGTACTGTGCTATGCAACAAAAATATATGGCAGTATTGAGTTCACAGGTGCCTGATGATAAGAGGCATAGACCAGGCACCTACTTCAGGACCCCACATCATCAGGCCCTGCAGGGTGCGACTGCTGCAGTGCCTGATCATGAGGGGGCCTGAATTAGCTGCCCTCTCTGTGCCATGTAAGGACTCTGAAAAATAGAGCAGGAAACCACAGTTTATTTTATTTTAGCAGAGTGGGGAACAATTAAGAAGCATTATTGAGCCACCTCTAAAACTTACTACATGGCCCAGACATACCAACTTCCACCCCTGCAAATATTAAAGGTTAAGTAGAACCCCTAAAAAAAAAAATCATAAACATCACCAACATTCTAACAGTTCTATGTTTACAAAGCATGGCATGTTTCATGAATATACAACCTTCATTCCACAGAGCAACCTGTAATAATGTATTATATCATTTAAAACATTCACTAGATTTCTGAAAATGGGTCAAAATAACCTTGTCCTGTTCTGCCAATCTCCACCCAGTTCCATCCACCAATGACCATATTTGGTCAAAACTCCACTCACTTTCCTATAAACCCCACCCCTTTTTTTGCAGCACCACAAAGTAGGGACAGTTGAGTTGTAAATAGTGGTTATACAGTAAAGTTTCTAAAGGTTAAGAACCTGCATTCAAAAATGTCTATAGTCATATTTGGTGGCGGGTGTGTATGACTTTAGCTTTTTGGTTCCTAGCCACCTTCAGCATCACATGACCTCAGCTTCACATTAATCCTGGCTCTGCCAGCTTACTTGGCACACTTCAATATGAGGCTAATACCAAATTCTCTACTTGTACTAAGCAAACTGACTCCACACTGTTTTTTCGGGTAAAGTGGTAACCTATGGTTAATACCAAAGCCTACCCTTTATGTAGCATGAATTGTGGTGTCCCAGTATTCTCCATCAGTCAGAACCATTCCTTTAACCTCTCCCAGCAAATGTCCACCTTACAAGGTGTAAGGATCTTCTTTGATGTTGCTCCAGCAAATATTTCTCCATGATCCCAACCTTCTCCATATTCCTTCTGAATAAAATAAAATGGAAATTATTCACCCTCAAAGTACAAAGTTCTGTTTCTGTTAGTTCTTTTATTTTGTATATTTGTTGTCTCCCCTATAATGCATTAATATGATTGGTTGATACTTGAATGCAGCCATGATCACTTGATTGTAGTAAACTATTGTAGTACTATTCTAGTATTTGGATGTATTAGGGCAAAGTTGGTCAGTCTGTCTTTAAGCCAACTGATAATTCTAATAAAACTCAACAACAAAGAGAAGGAGAAGCTGTTTCAGACTTCTGCAAATGATATCAGTTCTTTGCAGATGGAACGTCAATATTTCGATTTTGCATTCTGCTGAGCGCCTTAATCTGTCCGTGATCCACTCAATCCAGACTTTCTATAAATGACACTCCTGGCAGGGGGCCTGGTTGAGCTCAAAGAGGGAGGGGCTTTGTAGTACTACTAGTCACATGATATCTAGTGTCAGATTCCTGCGCATCTCTTTTCATCTGCCACCATGTTCCCACAAGTCAGAAATTTTAAGGTGATATTGGAACTCCGTGTGTGTGTGAGTGAAGTGGTTAAGAAGCACTCACAGAAACGCGTGACTACATGGGAAATCCAAATACAGATATATGGATCAGGTGTGGAGAATGTATTCGCTACTGTTGTTTAATGTCTTTCTTATGTACTGACAGACTATATTTACTTCTATTAATAATATACTCTATTTCCTTTCAGGTCAGACCAATACAGCTATGAATGTGGTTAGTGGACTGATTATTGCAACATTATTATCATTAGTGTTATTATTGCTATTATTATTATTATTGTTATTATTATTATTGTTGTTATTATGATTATTATTATTGGGCCAGATCCTAAATTATGCTAAGGGGGTGTTTTATGATCACTAGGAAAATGCCCCCTTTTGGTACTGTAGTGCATGCGCATTCCCCGGTACTGGACGTACCAGGATAAAATTCCGGATCCATCCTGGTAGGGAATACGCTGGTGGGAAGCGGAAGCACTTGCGATCTGTGGGTGGGGAGAGGTATGTAGATTGTACAAGATGCATTCAGCCCTTAGCACATTCCACATTTACGCATCACCCCCATTTTGTTAAGATAGGAAGTGAGCTGGCGTAACCACCGCACAAGCAAGGGGAGCGACCTCCTCTCACTTGTGTAATAGTTAGGATGCATCGGACCTCCACTGTAGCTGCGGTCAGAGCGCAAAGTGAATGTCTGGATCTGGTCCGCGCCAGCCTGCCTTCCCCCTCGTTGATCATAGTCTCCCTGCTCCTCTCCACCCACTATGTCTTCTCCCTCTTCCATTCATACATCTGCAGGCTTCAGTTGCTCATTACCATATAATTGGGGAGCCTAAATAACGAGCCGACGAATGAATGAATGAATCCGTGAACCGAGACATTGTACAAATTCTCCATATTCCTCAAGCGCTGGCCTTCGAGAGAGTGGAAATGATTGGAGAGCTCGGCAGCTGAGAGTCCAGAGCTGTGTGGCACAAGACCTCTGATATTTGGCCCCCTGGATATGTAAATACAACCCACAACCCTCTGTCTCCTACCAATGTATCAGAATAGCTTGTCCTCAAGTGCCTTATAACTCTGCCTGAAGGGATTAGCATGGCATGACTTGCATTCAGTTACTCCTTCGGTTATTATACTGACGGCTGTGGCGTTGTGATTCACCCGCTGATGTAGTTGTTTAGAAGTGTTTAAAACTTCCTTGTGTGGAGGACACCGGTTCATTGTTGCTGTAGACTCTTTATATAAGATGTGCTGTCTCGTCTTCTCTGGTGTATTATTATTATTATTATTGTTATTAATACTACTACTATTATTACTATTATTATTATTATTACTATTATTATTATTATTATTACTTCTACTATTACTATTATCATTACTACTATTATTATTATTATTATTATTATTATTATTATTTATTCTGTATTGGACACAAAATTGTCACAAGTAAATGATGAGAAAACATTTTATAGATTAGGACAGAAAAAGGAATATGTTGGTAACCTTAGCGTTGCACAATTTGCAGAAGAGGAAGCTTCTAAAAAAACTTTTAAGCGTCTGAGTAGGTGTGAGATAAGCCAATACAGTATGTACACAAGACACTCGTCTTTGACTTCTGTATTTTCAGATGCTCAGAGATTAAGCAATGTTCAGCTAAAATCTTAACGTGCAAATGTGTTTAAGACAAGATATGTTAGATTTTTATGATCATTATAAGATATAGTAGTTATGGTTAAAATAAACAAAAATATTTTTTTCTAAATTCATAACCAGTTCTAGACATCCTGGTCTACTCGGTGCATGGGCCTGGGGTCAGGTTCGGGGTTCAGTGTTTGCAAAAAGGCACTTCCGGGTGGTAGTATAAGAATAGTCCAAGGCAGCTAGGTCATTAACCAGTCAGGTAGAATTATCAAAGGGTGAAGCAAAACGGCAATGATACACAAGAAGTCACAAGGAATACAGCTAAACAGCGACCAAACAGCAAAACTAGATCACTGGCAGGAAGCACAATAATCAGGAGCAAGTAAGAGAACTGGGTTTAAATAGACCAGGGGAATACCAGGGAGTAACTAGACAAAGACTGGACACAGATGGAATACAAGGAGCCGTCCAGCAGCCAGAAGAGCTCAGTCAGCAGAGGAACAACCTCTAGAGTGTAAATGTTGATACTTGGATAATGAATGTAGAGTCTCCCTTTCATAGCATATACCATCTCCATGTTAGTCATTGTTTCATAGCATATACCATCTCCATGTTAGTCATTGCTGGACTGGACCCTGCTTGGATTGGATGTCATGACTTTGAGGAGAACATGCAAGAGATACTTAATTCTAAATACAAATTTGCTGTTAGCTGTGTTTGACTGGTATCTATCAGTGATGAAATCCGCTACCGACAAGATTTAGACCACTGCTGTCATTTTGATCGGAGCTCCAACCGCATCAGCAGCAGAAGTTCAATGCTAGATCCTGCTGCATCCTAAGTGCCTTCCAGGCGAGGAGAGGCCGCTCCTGGTCCCAAATCAGGTTTTGATTTCCGTGCAATTGGTTCCATGAACTAAAGATGTGGAGGAATCCTTTAGCACCAGGCTGCACCATCAGGGTCGCATGAGTGCACTCTATAACCTGTCTCCCTTACATTAACCAACCTCTGACACCTTAAGTTTTAACACTCAGATGCACAGAAATTCCTAGATGTACTAAGGTCTGCATGGACACACAGAGAGATTAAGGGCTGTATTCATACCTAAGAGTGAGTTAGGTGCAGACAGATCCGCCTCTAACTCACCCATCTTGCCCCTAACCCGCCCCATGTGTTTAGATACCTTATGGCACTTACAAGTGCCATAGGTCTACCTTATCTAACCGTGCGTAGTTTCCTTCTTAAGAACATTGGACAATGCCTCCTCCCGCCTCCCCCACAACCTCCCCGGCTAATCTTAATACCTCCCACTTCTACCTAAACACTCCCCAAGGTGGCTAAACTAAACTACTTTAAAGACTGCACAGAGGCAATCTACATACCTAACTGGTACGAAGATTGCATAAATGACCTACTATGCATGAGTAGTAGGTAATTTTGGCAAACTCCGCACTTAGGTTTGAATACGGCCCAATGTCTATAATGACAAAGGATCAGATCCTGGTCTGTCAGTCCACACAGAAGAGGGGAGTGAACTCCCTTGTTACTCCCCCTCTCATGTAGACTTTAGTCACCCGCGTGGCAGCAATAAAACCCAGCCCTACTGTTAAAAGTAAATGCTCCTCCCCCGCCCTCCTTACAGAGTTTAGGCAGGTACATAATTCTGTACACCTGAAGTTCTGTTGCGGAGCATCTGACATGCACAAGGGCTTAGCCAGATAGTCAACTCAGAAAGCATTATCAACCATGAATCCGCCCTTAAGAGCAGGA
>WWET01001390.1:223446-239396 GCA_011038615.1 Limnodynastes dumerilii | reverse complement strand
TGCCCACTTGTGTTCCCAGCTCAGTCCCTCTGTGATGTTTCATAGCTCTTAGGCCTGGAAGTCAAAACGGGTTCCATAATTAGCATGGATTCTCACACAGCCCTGATCCAGTGTGTGCAAAAGCACTGAAATGCATGGAGCATAACTTGGAAGTTTGGAAACGTACGACAAAGACTGAGACAGATGACAATAATATCTTAGTACATAAAAGATTGGAAGATTTTTGATCATCTTTATTTATATTTTATTTTAGGAACCAGAGCTACAATATGCTGCTATTAATTTCAACAAAAATGTGCCAAGGAGACCAGAGGTGTGTATCTAAACCTGTAATATTATAGAATGGTAAAATTACCGGAGACTGAGATTTGGTAACCTGTCCTTATATTGGGCAGCACGGTGGCTCAGTGAGAAGCACTTGTGCCTCACAACACTGAGGTCATGAGTTTGATTTCCGGACTTATCTGTGTGGAGTTTGTATGTTCTCCCTGTGTCTGCGTGGGTTTCCTCCGGGTACTCCGGTTTCTTCCCACACGTCAAAAGCGTGCTGGCTGTGGAATAACTTAACCCTAATGTGTGTGTGTGTGTGTGTGTATGAATGTGTTAGGGACCTTAGTATGTATGACCTTAGTATGTAGTATGTTATGGGACCTTAGTGTGTAGTATGTTCTCTATAAAGCGGTGTGGACAGTTTGTGGCGTTAATAATAATAATAATATATTCCATTTCAGGCCCAGCCAGAGTTACAATATGCTGAAATTAATCTAAAGAAACAACAGGTACCGTCCTTCTCTTTATTTCCAATAACAATATAATACTATGGAATATTAATGTTATCTGAAATATTCAGAATTATGGTAACCTGTGCTATTATCCCATTTCAGGAACAGCCAGAGTTACAATATGCGGAAATTGATTTAAGCAAGAACAAGCCAAGAAAACAACAGGTACAGTCAGTCCATCCCTCTCTGTCTGGGAACAATATAATAATATAGAATGCTGGTTATCTGGAAAAAATCAATGGTTTAAAATCTGTTATTTTGTTTCAAGGAGACCTCAAGCTTCAGTATACATAGAGTATACCACCATAGACTGTAGCAAAAAGTGGGACATAAACTACTGTGTATCTCTACAGTAACAAAAATAATGTAACAATGTGCAAAACTCATAAGAGGAAGGGAGCCGTGAGTCTGAGCTAGGAAGGCAGCCTGTGGGTGCAGCAGATGAGGGAGAAGGTGCAGTAGTAGGGTGAGAACACCAGATTGAAAAGCTGCGGGGAAGGAAAAGTGGAGATGTTGCCCACAGCAGCCAATCAGAGTCTAGCTCTCACTTTCTCTATTACATACTAGAAAAGGTCAGCTAGAATTTGCTATGGGCAAAATCACCACTTTTCCTTTCCCACAGCTTAGTAACTCTGACCCCAGGAGTCAGGTACATACAGTATGATAAAGCTGGTAGGATGTTGCAGGAGACTGAGGGAGATAAACAAGCAGTAAGAACTGGATCCAGATTTACTCAAAGGGGTTGGTTTCCAATTAGGATCGGAAAATGTACCCTTTTGGTAGTGCCGTGGAATTCATCCAGAAAAAGTATCTGACGGCGTGGCAAGAGAAAGTAGGAAGTGGAAACTCTTCCGCTAAGTTGGGAGAGGGGAAGTATGTAGATTGTACAGTAAACTGACCATACACTGCACAAATTATTGGTTCCAGCAGGAGGTGGTCTACAAAACAGGGAATAGTCCCGACAACGGTGCCACTCACTACTCCTTCTGGGACTGATAATCTTGGCAGAAGAGGAAGGTGCTGCCGAGATTGAGAAGCACCTTGCACTGATTGGCTGGGCCTCCTGTCAATCTCGGCAGGAGACCTTTACAAATTGGCTGGGTGTAAAATAACATTTTAAATAGGAAGCTCCGGTCAGTAGTGTTTGTACTCTGTCTGACTACATATAGATTTAATATAGTTGAGAGATCTTTGCATTCTGCAAGAGATAATGTACTTTATTACTGCTGTACTAGCCATTTATAATGCAATTATGCTTAAGGGCTGGTTTCGGTTCTTACGTACAATCTAGATTTCCGCACTGTCCCCATTTTCGTAGAGTGGAAATCTTAGGGTAGAGTCTGGCTGTCGTAACGGGTGACCCCTTTTTGCCTATACATAATTTAGGCCACAGCAGCAGTAGAGGAATGGATCCAACCTTAAGTGAGGTATAAAAGAGTTGTGTATAGCAGGATGGGAAATAGAGCACTGAGCTCAGGAAACAGATTGTGAGTGCAGCAGATGAGGAAGAAGGTGCAGTTGTAGAGGTAGAACACCAGGGGCCAGATTTACTAAGATGAAGGTTTGGAAAAGTGCAGATGTTGCCTATAGCAATCAGATTCTAGCTCTCACTTTCCTATTACATACTTAAGAATGTCAGCTAAAATCTGACTGGTTGCTATGGGCAACATCTCTACTTTTACAAATCCGCAGCTTATTAAATCTGGCCCCAAGAATCAGGTACATAAGATAATACAGGAGCATGAAAAATATAAACAGGCAATAAGATAGCAACAGAAAACATGGACATAGCTATATGGTCACCAGTAATCTGAGCTGGGGAGCAGCCTGTGAGTGCAGCATATGAAGCAGAAGGTGCAGTAGTAGAAACAGCATACGAGGCCCTGCTTATGAAAGCTTACATCCTTATGGAGAAAGTGGACTGAGCCAGAGGCAGAACTAGCAAGTTGTGGTGCAAAAAATATGCTTCGACACTGATTATATCCCAGGTAACCCGATGGGGCGCTTCGGTGGTGCGGTGATGACGGCAGTGGGCCCTTGTCTCAGCATGCTCCCCACCTGTTGCATCAATGGTTGTTCCGCTTCTGGAGTGAGCAAAGAACAAACAAATGCATTTTTAGTGAACGGATGATTTCTTGGAGGGTGGACTTTCATTTGATGTCAGATAAGTTCTACAGTTGACATATATTAAGTCACTTTACAAAGCTAGAAGCTTGCACTCTCTACTAGAGTAGACATTGGCAGGAAGACATTGATAGGGGTTATACAATTACTGCTGCCTTCTAAGTCTTTCTATGTTGCCTTTAAACAGTGCAGCCTTGGGCAATGCCTTCTTTACCCATGTGACCAATGCAGTTATTAGTAACTCTATGGATACACACTGTAGACAGTGCATAACCTGGGAGCCCATGCACTTTATCATAGCCTGTGCATTATTTTCTTTTAGCACCCATCCGAAATGTTGTATGAAAACAGAAGAGTCCAGCAACAGCCGGAGAGTGTTATTTACTCTGACCTAAGAAGATAACATTGACCTCAGCTTCCTGATCAGGAAATAACACTCAAACATCTCTCCCCTTAGTTTGGTCAGACCTCTTGGGGTGTGATTTTCTGCTTATAGCTTTCATGGAAAACGTACGACGATGTTAATTTTGGTGCTTACAGGAAGTACATCCAGTTTCGCTAACCGGACATGTGGCCAATCTCCCGTCATACCTTTCTCCACTTGAAGTGATCACTGAGATATCGGAAGACCGTTAACATCTAACTTATTTCAAACTAAACTCAGGTTGTGATTGACTGAAGCTGAAGACGATCTGCCGGATAATGTGATATAACAGTTTATGTTGCTTTTCTCCCTCTGGGATTATTTGGAGTCTGATAAGACTCATTAATAACACTAAGTACAGTGTGGACGTTTTTACTCTTATTTGCTTCATAGCTGAAATCCGCAATGGCGCCAGTTTTAGGTGTATTGATCTGCCCCTGATGAGGATGGTACTAGTGATGACGATTCTTCAGCGCGTGTTACCAAAGGCTGGTGAATGTGCTATAAAAATGTCAATGGCTGCCAATATGGCTGTGAACAGTGACTGAGTCTCTCTATGTGCATGATAGCAGGCGCTATGGGCCGTATCCAGAGTTAATGCTAGCCAAGCCCTTACTGTACAATTGAAATACCTATGCTCAACACCCATGTGTATCTCATACGAAGGGCCGCCATCGGGGGGGGGGAGACAGCCAGGACTACTGTCCCAGGCCCACAACTAATGGGGGCCTGCCATCATTACAGGACCAATGCGCGGAGAAGAATATCCATGCGCATCGGCCAGAGGGTAACACAGGTCTGTGAGGCCCCGCCCATGTGCCGTCATAGATGACATCACGGATGGGGCGGGCCCGAGTGGCGTGTCCCGGGCCTTAGAAATTCTTAAGGCGGCCCTGCTCATTTGAATGGGGGTTGGGCTGAATACAGCATCGACCAACGGCGCTTTGATGCGGGAATATTGTTACTGCGTATGCACATTGCTAATATTCTACTTACGTTCGTAGTGTCCTTCTGTCTACTGGAGTTATTAACTGTGAATCCGGTCCTATATAATCTAGACACAACCATTATCTCAATAGTCTTTTCAGTAGTTTAGTTAGAAAAAAGTTAGTTTTTTTGTTATAGAAGAGCAAAAACAACAAAAGTAGCCCGTAAAAGTAGGCCCGTATTCAGAGTACCGGACGTATATGTTATACGTCCGGTGTTTAGCGTTTTTTCCTACTGCGCATGCGTAGTAATTTTTTTACGTAATCTACATATCGTTTTCTTACGTAGATTGTGTAAATGCAGTCTTAAAGAGGGAATTTACGCAATCTGCGTAAGAAAAAGATACGTAGATTACGTTAAAAAATTACTATGCATGCGCAGTAGTAAAAATCGATAAACATATACGTCCAGTACTCTGAATACAGGCCGTAGATCTAAGCTGTAACTGCTGCAGTTACAAACCTCAGAAGTGACTGTGCAACTCTGAATATTGTCACGTGTTGTGGTCATGCACACCCTCTAGTGTCTAGGTAAGGAATTGAAGCTAGATGTTAACCTTAAATAATTAGCAATATGATAACACCCAATTATATTGTGACCATTTAGAGAAACTTTAAACCACTTCTGCTAAAATATTAAGCACAGTTCTACAGAAAACCCCAGACATTGATTTAAAGTTAAAGCAAAAGGGTGAGCAGTTTTACTTGTGCAGTGCATTTTAGAGTTGAGTTAGACCACACTCCCTTAACTCTAAATTGTTTAGTACATATTCAGCACATATTAAATGTCAAAATGTGCTCGCTTTAGCTCGTAACTCTTAATCACCCTGGTTTTTTTTTTAAACTGATCAATCACAATTGCACCATACTGTATATTATATATTAAAGGTAACAGCAATATAAACAAATTCCATATGCTGCTTAGTATAGTGGTCTATGCCAATGATGGAACAGCAATTGGCTATTATGCACATGTACAGATCAGCAGCCTCTCCGCACATGTGGAGGATGGTAAAGCAGTCACTGCTCCGTGCATGCAGAGACTGGCAATCAGGTGTACATTGGTGCAACTGCCAAACTTATGTCTGTTAAAAAGAGCTTGTATGGCAACCATGTTAAGCAAAAGATTGCAGGTGGTGCACAAATGGCACCTTTTTGGCACATAGAACAAAGAAAATGCCTAGCTGCCTAGTTGTTAGGTAATCAGGGTAACTCAGGGTTGCCGATTCTCCCGGATCATCAGGGAGACTCCCAAAATTTGGGCAGGTCTCCCGGTATCCCAGGAGAGCCGGCAAAGCTCCTCCAGCCATCAATTATTACTGTAATCCCTAGCGTTACCAGGGATGTGCGGGGCTTGATGATGTCATTAAGCCCCGCCCATCCCCTGAAATGCTGGAGATTACAGGAGTGATTGACAGGGGACGGGGCTTAATGATGTGATTTGCAAAAATAGTCATGTCATTAAGCCCCGTCCCCTTGCAGAAATCAATGGCTTCCCTCCGGGTTCTCCTGGAGGGAAGCTCTTAAAAGTCGGCAAATCTGGGGTAACTTTTGCAATGTACATAGTTTAGTGTATATACTGTATGTTTTCAGTACCTTGCCAGACATTTGCTATGTAAGTGAGATGAGCTGACGCCTCTCACATTATCCAGTTATTTTCCTTTATGATGTATAATCCTTTTTTTTCAAATTTTTATTACACTTTGTGAAATTTAGTTATGTTGTTTTGTACTATGAATATTTAAGGTGCTTTTTTCACCCTTAATAGGTTTGTTTTCTAGAGTGAAAGGACCTGATCCTGAACGAAGAAAGTTAGCGAATGTACGCAAGTGGCTTGCGTAAGTTGGCATAAGAACTGCATCATGGCAGATGTTCCGCAGCGGATCTCTTTGTGTATGGAACAACTGTCAGAGCGTGGCATTTCTCTGCAAGACAGAATATATGGCCGTGGGGACAGGGGCAGAACTAGCATTGGTGCAACAGGTGCAACGGCATCGGGACCCATGCTGATACAAGGGCCTACAGTCGTCATCACCGCACCGCTGAAGCTAAACACTGGGTTACCTGGGATATCACCAGGGCCAAAAAATGTTTTTGCTCCTGGGCCCACAACACGCTAGTTCCGCCTCTGTGTGGGGAGGCATCTAAATTGTACAGTATGGGCAGGGATAGGCACTGCCATCCGTGCGTGCATTCCGTCCATCAGGCTTGCGGAGAAGTTAAGGCAGGGTTATGGGATTGAGCTAAAGGGGGAGTCATGGGAGTCATAGCCTCTAGTGTATGGACTTTAGCAAATCCGTGCTTGTGGGAATCGCTCTTAGGTCTGGATCAGGTCCAGTGTTATCTGCTCTATGATTGCCATCCATGGAATCATAATTTCCCACCTGTTTCACAGTATTAAAGAAAGTAATGTTGATGTCAAATTCAGGGACAGCATGGCCATGACCTTACAGCGAGTTATCTCAGTGGGTCAGTAGCCCTCTTATTTGGAAAGAAACAGTGACCTCTCTAATATTGTATTGTGGTCACTAGGATGCTCTGTGTATTGGAGAGTGATCACTAGGATGCTCTGTGTATTGGAGAGTGATCATTAGGATGCTGTCTGCAATAGTTGGTGATGACTATGATGTCTTTATATTAGGTGGTGGTATCTAGAACGCACTGTGTATTGGGTGGTGTCCTTTAGGAGGCTCCCTTTATTGGATTGTTGCCACTTGTATATTCCATTTATCGAGTAGTAGTTGTAAGGATGCTCTCAGCATTAGGTAAGTGGATATTAGGAGGTTCTCTGTATTAGGCAGTGGACACTAGGATGCTCTCTGTAATGGGTGGCAGTCACTAGGATGCTCTCTGTATTAGGTGGTGGTCACTAGGATGCTCTCTGTATTGGTTGGTGGTCACTAGGATGCTCTCTGTATTGTGTGGTGGTCACTAGGATACTCTCTGTATTGGGTGGTGGTCACTAGGATGCTCTCTGTATTGTATGGTGGTCCCTAGGATGCTCTCTGTATTGGATAGTGGTCCCTAGGATGTTCTCTGTATTGGGTGGTGGTCAGTAGGATGCTCTCTGTATTGTATGGTGGTCCCTAGGATGCTCTCTGTATTGGATGGTGGTCCCTAGGATGTTCTCTTTATTGGGTGGTGGTCACTAGGATGCTCTCTGTATTGTATGGGGTGGTGGTCACTAGGATGCTCTCTGTATTGTATGGTGGTCCCTAGGATGCTCTCTGTATTGGGTGGTGGTCACTAGTATGCTCCCTGTATTAATCAGTTACAGGCTATACTTTTTCTTGTACAGTATGTAACTGATTATACATTATGTCACCTGCATTAAGTTCTCGGTTTATGACAGGGGCACTGGTAGAACATCAGATGCGATGATGCATAATCCTGCTTATTTTTCTGCTGGCCCCAAATATATTTGATCCTACATACGTGTTTTATTCCAGGGGCATCATATGTTTCCATTGGTAAGCTGAGCGTGGCAAAAATTTGAATTAATTTGCACCCGCTTACATTGCAATATGGTTTGTCCAAGGACAGATTCACTTGTTTTGAGTAAGGATTAACTTTAAATTAATCCCTTCTCTACCTGTATTCTATATTCATGAACTACACACATTTTATTACTTTCTAAGTTTGTTGATATTTTACTTTGGTACTTTACTTTTTATGATGATATATTTACTGTTTGATTATTTAGACATTACTTGACAATATTATAATATATTTATTTTTCTCTTTTCTTTGCTTTTCACAATACTGTTTCCTCAATGCAAAATGTTGAAAGGAACAAGTTTCTCAATGGAAAATAACAATGAATGTACATTGGAGCTTGTAATAAATGCGTTGCTAGAAATAAATTCATATAATGCTGCATTTTATAGGTAATGTAAATATTTGTTTTTGAATACATACTAGAACTGTAAGTGAGAATGACACCTTTGAAATTTAGGAAGTGAAACAAGCTTGGTACAGAAGAATTCAGAGGTCATAACCTGTTTAATTGATTAAGATAAAATAAGCTGATTTTTTTTATGCATTATTTACCTTTAATAGGTCTGGTAATTTGAAAAAGATCGATGAATGTAAAACCTTTAAAGGACTATCATATGTGTCTGCAAAATAGAATAATAAAAATGGGCCGGATCCAGAACTACGTCCGTCTTCCATAGACGGACGTAATTCAATAAACAATAGCTACTGCGCATGCGTAGTAGCTATTGTACGTAATCAGCGTATCGTTTCGATATTGTTTTTTGAATTACGTCCGTCTATGGAAGACGGACGTAGTTCTGGATCTACCCCAATGTCCTGAAAAGTATTTTTTTTAAAGAAGTCTGATCTTTAAATAAAGACTATAACATCTCTCCCCTTGTAATATTTTTTATTTATGTGAATCAAATATTGCACAAAAAATTGATTTTCTTTTGCTGTTTTATTACGTGGCAAAACTGTCAGCAAGAATCTAAACCAACAATAAGGGTTTCGTGGGTGACCAAGATGGTTGTCCTGTTTAATGATAAAACGATAAACCTTTATTATATGTGTACAAAATTATTTTACCAACCCCCAATAATATGACACTGAAGTTTTTAGTGACAATTCAACATCTTGTCACATCTGTAGTATGGGTTCTTGCCCTGACCCCAGCTTAAAGATGAAGGGGAATCGTTGCAGTGAAGATCGTGGACACACTGAAATTTTCTACAGACAATGGGACATCGTTGATTTTGCTAAATTAGGAGCTCCCAAAAATCAAATCCCACAAAGTGATGAAGTTTCCCAGGATTCTGCAGTGCGCATTGGTGATATGTCGGAGCTATCTGGCGTATATCGTGATTTGTAAAGCTATTTCATGTTTTATTGAGGTGTATCATTTCTGTTTGAGATAATTGTGATTTCAATTTTTAATCTACTTTGTAGATCTGTTTTGACCACAAGTAATTAGGGATCATCCTTCATCTGTTTGCAAAGTCTCGCATTCCAATACCTCTGTATTGTGTTTAAATATTAGCATCACTATCAATCGTGGACCACAAGCAAGAGGTGAAATTAGCAATGGTACAGACATTGCTCCATCTCCATGCACAGCATTCACCCAACCCCCTTCCCTGCACTCACATAGCTCTAAGCAAACTGTCATAGGTCGTCTTCACAGAACAGTCACTGATGATAACCTAATGCCCGTCTCCCAAGATAACTGGCTAGATCCAGACCCTCGCACGCATTATGTACGGCTGAAGGTACGCTTGCAGAACATCTGGTGCATGCACCAATGTCCCTAGAGAGGGGACTTCTGCAAATGACTTGTGTTCCCCTGATGTACTTACCTCTGAATCCAGCCCATCATTATCTTGCAAGACCTTCACTGCACAACATCCACAAGGGGATGAAGGGTGCACGGGGCAAAGCAGGTGGCCACGTCTCTGAAAGTAAAAATGATCACTGGGCCTGGAGTGTGTCCCCCTGGTTCAAACCCACTAGATGCTGATTCAGCTCCAGAAGGAATAGGCTAGTGTGCCTGATAGTCACAGGTGGCACCTAGATGAGCTCAATGGGGTAAATGTATCTTTAGCCAAAATATGTTTTCCTTAAAAATGACAGCACAGAATCAAAATTTCAGGCACTTTTTCAGCAAGACCCAAGTAAGGAAGTGAATAAAGACCTATATTGATATTAAAGCAACTGTCCCCCATTGAGAAAGGTGGGTTCCATATATCATCAAAGACAACTTAAAATCCCAGCTGAGCAAACAAATAAAGAAATATCCTCTGGTTTTGTGGAAGATCCACTGGAGGTACCTGATGTCCTAGAATGGAACTTAGGAGTCCAGCAGAGGGCGCTGTGTATTCTCAGAGCTCTGGTTTGAACACAGTTCAACTATTATCCTGTTGGCATCAGTGATAATAAAAAGTAAACATCACCAGCTTGTATTTACCTCAAAGGCACAGCATGATTACAGCCCTTGTGAAGCATTAGGCCAAAAAAACTGAATATCATTTTAATTCTTATTTTTGTATCTGTGTCTGTAAGTCATCACATTAGGTATGGGAAATTTGGCTTCATTTATTAATGACAATATTCTCTCTTGAATATATTAAACTTTATTACATTATTATATGATGTAGAAGCTGTATTCTCTATACTACACTACACGTGCTTCTCCTCTGTCCTGATCTTTAGAGCTTTGTCAGGGTTGCTGACCCTCTGTCAGACTTCAGAGATTCGGGCAATTCTCCCCGTGTTCGAGGAGAGCCATTAAACCTCCTGCAGGGGACTTGAGTCTCTGGTTTCATGCAAATCACAGCCTCAAGTTCAGCCCCCCAGCCTAGCAACACTACTATTCATAGTGTTACTAAGGACTGGAAGGGCCATTGATGATCAGAGGCGAGGCTTTTGGAATGCAATTTGCATAAACTGCTTAGATAATTCCCACCCCCATTTCAGCCTCTATCTCATCCCTACGGGATCTCCCAGAGGGAAGCTTTCAAAAGTCAGCAACCCTGAGCTTTGTCCTGATTGGGGCAAAGGCTGGGCAGTAATTAGTGCTATACAGAGCAGAAATGATTGGTTGAAACACTCACCTGACATCTATGCTTGCACCCTATTTTTTTTTTTATCAGAGGAGGGGTTAAGAATGCTAGGCACCCTATCATCAGGTGAAGACCATGCCCACTTTAGACATGGTTACGCCCCTTGCCAGTGCTTGATTAACCATTAGGCTGCAAAGGCCCTAGCCTAGGGAGCATAACTTTAAGGGACACAATCACAAACCCCTTGTGGATAAGGACTGAAGCTTGAATGTTTTGAATATTTAAATTGTAGCTGAATAAAAGTGTTACCTTAGTGGAGGTGAAGGAACACAAAGTCAAAATGAAAGGTGATTTTATTTTGGCCAGGACTGAATTTTTTAGCCTTAAATCTTAATCAGTCTCTTGCTGTGACTCCCACACCTCCAGCATTGGGAGCTATGGAATGTAAATATAGCACTAAGGCTATTGTTGACCATGGGATCCAACATCAACCACCTACCTACCCAGATACCATAACATTATGTTTCCTAGGCTGGGTTATTGCACATAAAATGGAGGCCTAAGTGCACCTAACAGGAAACTAAACCTCTTTTTGTTCACACTCATCAGGGAAGATTCCCATTTCAGGAAATGTTAACGCATGTTTCATCTTATCATTTATTAACATTAACTTGTTGACAGTGATTGCTAGTTTTAGTGTTTTATGATGCCTGATGTATTTACGTGCAGTTCAATGTTCTATTAGAAATTCCTACCATACGGTGGCTCTCCCCACACAGGCAAGTCACATGTCAATATAAATTCCTTGCATAATTTCATATATAACAAAAAATAAATAAATAAATAGTGCATTGATTCCTGGAGGGAAATATTTATCTTTTCTGCTGGACACCCCTAAGTGAAGGACAGTGTAATGTAGTAGTTGGTACTTTTATCTTTGTGGTCAAGCAAATCAATACACATATTGGGGTAGATCCAGAACTAAGTACGCTAGCGGGTGACGTAAAAAACACTGTTTTGTATGTACTGTCATGCGCATGGCAGATGTTATGCCACGTAACTCTGAACGTATGTACCAGCCTAGTATCAACAGCGTAACTATGTACGAAGGGGCATGCCAGCCATACGACACCTGTGATTACGCTTCGGAGGCGGGATGAGGCATTTAAATCATACAGGATGGGCGTGCTTAGAAGCGTAAGCACGTGTAGCCTTTATGTATATCAGTTGTCACGCTTTGAAAAGTTATGGTAGGGTATAGCAAGCGTAAAACGCCCAAAGTACGTACGAGCGAGGGGAATGCATAGAACGCTAGCGTAAATTCCCTACAAGATCAAACGTAAATCTGAATCTGGCCCATTGTCAGAGGAGCATATAATTGCTGCATCAGTGATGTTTTTTAATACCCCTTGTCTGTTTGTACAGTGTTTTAAATCGGCATGGTCTAGGAAAGAACAATCCGCACAACATTAGAATGACAGCAGCACAGAATATGTCAGGTGCTGTATACTGATGACATGAGAGGCATGTGATACAGTCATCTCATATTGTCATTGTTATAGGGTGCGCAAAGGAATAGAGACAGATGGGCCGATAAGACTAATGGGCCCCTAATGCATGCCTCCCTGTGTGTTTGGGTCGCCACTGACAATGGCCCTTTTTCGACAACGGCCCTTGTTCCTTCCCCACAGGAGTGAGGTTCGTGAAGATCCCCAGAAGGAATCCCCAGCACCGACTGGTGAGTATTTCCCCAACCCTTATCCTAATCATCATCCTAACCCTCCCCTCCCTGCAGCCTTACCCTAAACTTCCCCTCCTCAGATCCATCCCCTCCCCACAGCCTAACCCTAAGACTCCTCTTTTATGCGTCATCTCCTCCCTGCAGCTTAACCTTAAGTCTCCCCTTCTACAGTCCATCCCCTCCCTGCAGATGGTGTCCTAGTTGGGGGGTCAGTCTTGTACTAAGTATCAATGTCTGCAGGTGTCCCCTGTGTTACTGTGGTGAGTGTGTAACAGGTAGGGTCAGTCTTGTACTGGGTGTATCAGTGTCTGCAGGTCTCTCCTGACATTCCAGGATTGGTGAAAATGTTCAGTGTTCCTTTGTTTTGTTTTTGTTATTATTTCTCTATCCTTTCATTGGCTAGAACAGACTTTAAAAAAACAGAAAACAAAACAAAATGACACCTTGATCTCCTCAGAAACAGACGTTACCCTTCATGCAACACAATCGCTTCTGTCTCTGTACTGTACCTGGAATTTCCCTTTGTCCATTCGCTTCTCTCTACAGCTACATTTTAATGACACGCTGTTAATATTAACCAGATGTTAACACTTTCAGGTTTCTTGTCTCATTTATAGATCGTTACGTTGGCTTCAGCTTGGTTTCAGGGGCAAGTCAATCACACTGAAAGTGCTAAACAGTCCGATTATTTTATAATATGACGCATGGATGTGGTTATCAGGCTGATATTAAACAATGACACACAGAGGTGACTGGTTGATGTCATTACCATGAAGGTGAATTTTATTACTGCTGGCCAAAAAAACATCCTTTTGCAAATATGAAAAGTTAGGAGATACTGTCTGCAGTCACACCCTGATAGTTGATTTGTCTAACGAATGCATTTCCTAATGCTTGTGTTACAGTGTATATTCAATGAAAATAGTATAGATGGTGAGCTAAGAGCAAACTTATTCCAGTCATTACTGCACTGTACAATGACTATGATATACTGTTATGGTTGGAACGTCAGCGAAGTGGAGGACCAATGCCGGAACACTGCCACAGTCAGACACCCAGGCGCGTAACTGTAGGGGGCCTGTGGCAGCTGCTGTAAGCAAGCTATCAGAGGTTGACAGCTTAAAACATTGTTCACTACTCTATGTATGAGTACTGAGTGCTGTCTATAAATACAATGGGCCATATTCAGAGATCCTTTTGTGACGAAAGTTCCGTGCGTATTTTTAGGATTGGGTCGACTGCGCATTAACTGCGCATGCGTAGTAACTTTTATACGCCGTCAGAGGTTAAGCCTAAGGGACGGACTTGTGAATCGGGCGTAGAAAAATCCGCACCTAAGTCCGATGGAAATATACGCACCGAAGGATTTGCATAGAAATGAGCGGGGGGAAGCATTTAGATGATGGAATTGAGAACAGACACCCACCTCTCACTATATCCCACCTATACCACACAGTAAACTGCTGACCTGCAAACGAACTTTTAGAGTTTGCATCCATCAAGTTTCCAGAGATCCTTTTTGGACTTTACAGGCTCCGTAATAACTTTACCTGGATAATCTCTGACTACACTACCCACCAACCCCTCACCCCATACCTATAGTACCAACATCCCAACTTCACTGTTCGAGCGCTATCTATTTCTCTAATCTTTTTTGACATTTGTACCTTTTTGTCTGTTGGGGACAAAATAAGGGAATACTGCTGCTCACGAAATCCGTTAGCCCACCACGTTCCACAATATCTACACCCTCCATCCCCATCTCCCACAGGACCCTTGTGAGAGCAATTTTAACCCCTCTTTTCCTGAGGTCTAAGTCTATGTCCGCGCGGAGAAACCAAGGGGGGGGACTGGGATTTTGGTGGGTGTAACTTGATCCATCTTGCTCCATAGGTGCGTATATTTGCGGCCCGATCGCAAGACGAATCTCTGAATATGGCCCAATGGGAGCAGCAGAGCTGTTATACAGATAAATTATATTGTATATTCAAACCTGGGGTCAGATTTACTAAGGGGCATGTTTGGAAACAGGCATCGCAACGATTTCTTGGCGCATTTGACAGTAAAAGCATTGCATTTACAAATGGGCGTATTTCAATGGCGATTTAAATTTGCCATTGATGGGCAGCGATTTTGTCCACATAAAGTGCAGTGACTTTCCTTTGGTAAATTTGGCAATTGAATAATAGCCACGAAAATTGCTGCATACCTGTCAATTTACACAAAATCCCCTTTCCGCAAATAGGCCCGTCCTGGACTCACCTTGGCACCAGCTCTTACTGTGCTATTAGTAGGTCTCCCCAGAGCCGTAACTAGAGATTTTAGCGCCAGTGGCAAAAAGAGAAATTGGTGCCCCCAACCCTGAATTAGTAGCCAGTTTAACCTTAAAAATTAACTTTTGCTGCCCCACTTCAAGTTTGCTCCCTGTGTTGCTGCCCCTATCGCCCAGCCCTAGATACGGCCCTGTGTTTCCCTCTTCCACAGAGACAAGTGCTTCCACTCTGTGAGAGGTGTGCCCCGCCATTGCATTTTCAACCAGGATGATATTCTGGATTCAAAGAACGTCCCAGTAAAAGCGGCGCCGGCACCTGCACCAATTTCCAAAAAGAGTCTAATCCTAGTAATCAGAATACGCCCCCTTCTAGGAAGTCTGGATTCGGTCCTATATTATTACTATATTAAAACATATCAAAACAAAAATACATAATGTACAAAGGGCACATATTATCAATTATTACCAGAGTGGCAATAACAACTTTATTTATTGTTACCACCTTCTTTTCTGCTTTGGGGCCAGATTTACTAAACTGTGGAAAAAGGAAAGTGGAGATGTTTCCCAACACAACCAATCAGATTCTAGCTGTTACTTTCCTATTACATAGTAGAAAATGTCAGCTAGAATCTGATTGGTTGCTATAGGCAGCATCTCCACATTTCCCATCCCTCAGCTTAGTTATTCTGGCCCCAAATTGGTGTGTTAAAGTCAAAGGTGCTGAGTTAGGAGTAACTGCTCAAAAAGGTGCAAATCTAAACCAAGACAAACCATGTTGCAATGTGGAGGGGTGCTAAGCAGTGGCGTATCTACCATGGGTGCAGAGTGTGCAGTGCACACGGGCCCCCGCAGACAAGGGGGCCGCCCGTGGCACTCACCCTGCACCCAATGGAAGATCCCAGTACCACCTATTTCTGAACAAACGGTGACGGTCTCCAGCAGCCTTCCGTTCCCAACAGTGCACTGCACGCGGGTGTCACATGGGGATGTCAGGCGTGCGTGCACTGCGCAGCCTCATGCTCCTCTTCTGTTTGCAGAGTTGGGAATGGAAGACTGCTGGAGACCGTCTCCGTTTGTATAGATAT